>VMDO01004592.1:72294-123229 GCA_007922755.1 Pedetes capensis
CTGGATATATTAGTCTAGGCTGGAGATTGTTTTTTCTTAATATTTGAATCACCTGTGCCCATTCCTTTCTAGCTTTCAATGTTGATATGGAAAAGTCTGCAGTAATTTTTATTGGCTGTTTTTTATAAGTAATAAGGGGCTTCTGTCTTGCTGCTTGTAGAATGGCATCTCTGGTCTCTAATGACAGCATACGAGCGATGACATGTCTCGAGGAGGGGCTGCACTCGAAAGTCTCCACTGGACAGGGACTCAACAAGAGCAGGGACCGGGTCTTTCTACAAACGTGTCTGGGTTCCCACAACGTACCTGGCTTGAAGCCACGATGCTGGGGAAGGAAAGATCACCTGGGCACCACAAGGGAGTATTTTGTTCACCACTGAGTGGCACTCACTTTGATTTATGCTGTGAAAACCCATGGGGACCTTCCAAACAGGTCAACGTGGCATTAATGTCACCTTATCACTTTGTCAACTAAAGGAAAAACAGGGAAAAAATTGGGGATGAAGGGAAGGGTTACCATTATTACTCCATCACCAAATTTTCCACCAAATCTTGTCCAGTTTAGTGGCCAGGCATCAAACCATCCTTACCACTTCACGCGGTCTCCCTGGTTCCCACGGGCCACAGTAGATTAGGGGACAGGACCCCCGGTTAACCCCTTCCACAGGGGAGGAAGCGTGGCCCCCTCTGCATACAGGGAGGTGATGCCTGCCACCCATGGGCTGCAGCAATGGAGAGGGTCATTGTCAAATGGGAGGGGTGACAAAGGAGACAGAGTACATGAAGTAAGTTCAGCACAGTGCGCAGTCTGTTAGACTCACAGTGCTTCGTGTCCCAACAAGTAGTAGCTATTACTTCATGCTCCTTGAAAATGTTACTCCCAAATTGCCACCAGTTGGTTCTCATTCATTTTAAACTTATTAAAAAATTTCAAAATTATGGAATATAGAATTAGGTAAGTATGAAATCTGAGCTGCAAAGAATAAGGTTGGGGCAATTTCAAGCCTTCTAACTAGACTAGGGCCTGGGATTTAGCTCAGCTGGTAGAGCACCGTGCTGCAGTCTCTGGGGACCCAAGTTCAATTCCCAGCACCACAAAAATGGGAGAAGGGCCTGGCAATCCACTCCCGAGGCAATCCCGAAACAGTCAGCCATTGAAAACCCTATGAGGGTCACCATGAGTCAGGTACCGACTCGACAGCACCTAACAACAACAACTAGACTAGATAAATCACATGTCATGAGAATGCCTTGATGGTCATAAGGAAAGGGGGAAGGAGCCCTGAATCAGGACAGTGATTCCTGAGTGTCCAAACAAGCCTCTGCATCCTTTTGCCCACATGCCTGGCACAGAGCAAGTGTCCTGGAGAGTGGAGAGTAGAGGCATAGCAGGTAATTTCAAGCACATCCTATCTGTGAACTCCAGGAAGCCTCCAGAATCTCTCCTCATCCACCCTGACTGTTATAAAGCCCTGAGAGACAATCTTACTTAGCTTCACTCAAACCCCTCAGGAATGAAAAACAAACTAGATGGGACGTATGGATGGTTATTACCAGAATGGGCGATGTGAATAGAATGTGATTCCACCGAGTGTGTGATCACAGATCCTAGCAGCAGGCAGAGATTTGTGGTTACTTCTCCTAGAAGTGCGGGTCCCAAAGTGCCTCAGAAGGTAAAAATCACTTAAAGAATAGGTTCTCCTCTGAGAAATGTGTCACTTAGGCACAAAGGCAAGAGAGAAGCTGGTGCAGAAATATATAAGAGTATAGATTTACCCACCTGTGGTGGTTAATCTTGACTATCAATTTGATTGGCTTGAGACTCGCTTAGGAGATTAGTTAACCACGTGTTTGTCAGCTTGTCACACAGTGTGGGCTCTCATGTTGCTGTGATGCTAAAAGCTATGCCACCAGGATCTCCATAGATACCAGCAGCGCCACCCATGGTAGACAGGTTTCAGCTCCGCTTTCAGATGAAGGCAGACTAGGAAGAAGGAGCGACAGCCCAATCGTGAAACAACCAGTCATTGAAAACCCTATGAATAGCAGAGAAGCACTGTCTGCAGCCATAGCACCCCGGCATCTGATCCTGCCTGACATCAGAGGCTAAGGAAGGTTGGCCTGGTTAATCCCTGGATAGGAGACCTTCTGGGAATACCAGGTGCTTCAGGCTAGGAAGAAGGACCTGGCAATCCACTCCTGAAACAATCTGCCATTGAAAACCCAATGAATATCAGAGAAGCACTGACAATAGGGTGTGCTACAATGTCAGGGAGTGTTTTGTTCTGTTGAACATAGGGTCGTTATGAGTCAGAACTGACACAACGGCACGTAACTGTCAAAGATGTTGTTGTTAGGTGCCATGGAGTCAGGTCTGACTCATAGCGACCCTGTGCACAATAGAACGAAACAGTCCCTGGTTCTGTGTTAGGCAGATGATCTTTTCTATGTTTAAACCCATTGTTGCAGACACTATGTCAATCCATTTGGTTGAAGGCCTTTCTTTTTTTCATTGACTCACCACTTTCCTGAACTTGATGTCCTTCTCCAGGAATTGGTCCTTCCTGACAACATATTTAAAATACATCAGATGTAGTTTAGCCATCCTTGCTTCCAAGGAGCACTCTGGTTGCACTTCTTCTAGGACAGATCTGTTGTTTCTCTTGGTAGTCCATAGTATATTCACTGTCAAATACAGTGCTGAAAAATGAGCCCCCAGGCTGGAAGGCATTCAAAAGACAACTAGGGAAGAGTCGCCCCCTCAAAGTAGGGTCGACCTTAATAACAGGAATGGAGTAAATCCCCTGGGACCTCCATTTGCTGATGTGGCTCAATTCACGGGTCTCAAATATAAAAAGATTGTACACATGGCATAGTGCTGGGTAGTGTTTCGTTCTGTTGTACATAGGTTCGTAATGAGTCAGATCCAACTCAACAGTACCCAATAAACAAACAGGATATTAGTAGTAACATAGGACTCTGGCTGGGTCTGTGAGACAATTAGATCATGACCTAATGAATGGAATACCATCTTGCTAGGTTCAAATTTTGAATAAATTATTAGGAGATGGTAGAACTGTGAAAGGTGGGCTCTGGTTGGAGGAAGAAGGCCGCTGGGGGTGTGTCTTTGAACAGTGTATTTGCCCTGACTCCTTCCTGTCTCGGTCTCCTCTTCCTGTCCACCATGAGATGAAGAGACTCCTCCCCACACACTCCCACCACCACGGTGTGCTACCCAAGTGCGTGGAGCCAAGCAACCACTGACTGAACGCGCTGACGCCAAGACCTAAGCAAGTCTTCTGTCCCTGAGCTGTTCCTGTCAGGAATTTGGTCACAGCTACACAAAAGTTAGGGTTGGGATTTAGCTCAGTTGGTAGAGCGCTGCACTGCAGTCTCTGAGGTCCCAAATTCAATTCCCAGCACTGCAAAAATGGGAGAAGGACCTGGCAATCCACTCCCAAGGCAATCCCGAAAGAGTCAGCCATTGAAAACCCTATGAGGGTCACTATGAGTCAGACACGACTCGACGGCACCTAACAACAATAACAACAACATAAAAGTAACTAATACCACAACAAACCTGCGTACCAACTATAGCATTCCCAGAGGGGACTATTTCTGTTTCTTACAATGTCACAAATTATCTTCAGAGTTATGCTTATAAGACTACAAGTCACCAATGTGGGCTAACATTTTTTATGACCTAAACAAAAGAGCAGGGACATCTGAGAGACGAGGGGCCAGGGTGGAGCATGAGAAGCTGTGTGTCCATTTCTGCAGAGCTTCTTCCACTCTTTCCCAACACGGTCACTCTTCAGACCATTACAAACACAGGAATTAAAGTGTATGACGAATTCTTTTTTTTTTCCCCCCCGGTACTGGGGGTTGAACCCAGGGCCTCAAGTTTGCATGCTCTATAAGTGCTGGACCACTGAGCTGCACCCTCAGCCCATTTTTTTACTTTTTGAGACAGGGTCTCACTAAATTACACAGACTGCCTCTGGTCTCAAACTTGCACTCCTCCTGCCTCCACCTCCCAAGCCACTGGGATTACAGGCGTCCACCACCGCGCCCGGCTATGGCAAATTCTTAAGCTGATTGGTGAAACTGGCATTTTAAAAAATCATAAATGCTTGCGTGTGAAGACCTAGCTCATTTGGCGCTGGGCATGGTGGTGCACGCCTGTAATCCCATTGACTCAGGAGGCGGAGGCAGGAGGATCGCAAGTTCGAGACCAGAGTCAGTCTGTGTAATTTAGTGAGACCCTGTCTCAAAAAGTAAAAAAAAAAAATGTGCTGGGGGCGCAGCTCAGTGGTCCAGCACTTGCAAAGCATGCAGGTGCCAGGCCCTGGATTCAACCCCCAGTACCACAAGAAAAAAAAAAAAAAAGAGCTGGTTCATTTCAGGGGTCCTTCTCTTCTTTCCAACAGCCAGAATGATTGGCCTGCACAATGATTCCACGTGTTGAGCCGCTTCACCCTGCCTGTGCTTCATGCTTCAGAGGAGGTTCCTGCCCTCCGGCTTCCAGCTAGCACGCTGCTGACAAAGCATGACTTGGTCCCAAAAGAGGCTAAAACATTGGCCCTGAAGGGCCTCACTGAGCTGCAATGGGAGCTGAGATCTGATCAGTGAAAGCTAAAAGCGTCAGCGAGGGGCTCGGCAAGATGCTCTGTTAGAGGACCGTGAGGGCCTCCACCTCTTTCCACATCTGCACATGGCCCTCCAGAGGCCCCCATGACCTCCGAGCCCTTCACCTTTCATCAAGCCCTGAGTGAGGGCTGCCGTGGTACCCAAGGGTCTTTATCCCAAGGCCACATACATTGGGACGTCAGCCCCACATTCATCCACTTGACCCGGCTGGGAACTCTGTACAGAACGGTGGAGGATAAAACATTCACGCTTTCCCTTGTCCACAACCAGCAATCACCATCACAGTCGGTATCCGGGAAAGCAAGCGGGGCAAAGAAACGGGAAGCTCAGTTCTCGCCACCCACAGACACCCAGGCCCTGTAGCCATCCAACTCATCACCAGAAAGTAAGTTGAAATACTTGTGGGCATTAAGTTTATCTTTGCAGCTACAAGTCAGAAATGCTAATCAAGTCCCGAGCAGCCTCCACCGTCGCAAACAACCCTAAGCTCGGAATGGTCCCTGTGTCACAAAATTAAATCACAACACTGAATTTCAGAGAGCTTGTGTGAGGTGATATATTCTCCGCAAAGACCCCCACGAAATAAATATCCCCAGCCTTCCGGCCAAGGCTGATCTATCGATCAAGGAGGAAAGGGCCTTCACAGAGGCAAAGCATTTTTAAAAATTAACACGACCCAGATGCACCTTGAATGCTTTCAAGCAATGTCTCCGGCAGATGGAGCATCAATCTAAAGAACTGGGGGGGGAATCAGTTCATGACAGATGGAAAACACACACACACACACACACACACACACACACACAGCATTCCTCCCTCTGCCATGACCCTGCCTCAAAGGAAAGGGAGAGAGAAAAGAAAAAAGAGAAGAAGCCCAGCTTTCTTCAGAGATGACACAATCACTGTGCCCCACTGGGTCCCAGATGCCCCCAGGGTCCTCGTCACGAATGAGAGGGCCCAGCTGAAGGTCGGGCGTCTGCTGGGGAGGTCACGGCCTCCTGAGGCAGCAGCTGCATCTGTAAACACCTGTTGTGCTGAGCGAAAAGAACCAAACTCATTTGTGTCTCTAGAAGCATGACTGGGCCTGTGTGCTGCGGGGGACGGGCACAGGACAGTCCCCTGAGCTGACAGCCAGGGAGGACCGGGAGGGGAGGACGGTCAGAGCCTGGTGGAGCGGGGTGGGAAGCACAGCTTGCGGGGGCCCACAAGGCCCAGCAGGCCTGACCCGGCCGTCACAGGGCCGAGGCTTCGCGGTGAGCAGCAAGTCTCCTCAGACGGAGAAGGTTGGCTTCTCCCCTCTCGCCTCCAGCTTCATTTCCTCCCTCAGTCTTCCTCACCGGCTTCTATTTGGGATTTCGCGCCTGTGGTTCATGACAGGATGTTGTTATTGTTGTTAGGTACCGTGGAGTCGTTTCTGACTCATAGCGACCCTCACAGGGTTTTCAATGGCTGACTGTTTCGGGATTACCTTGGGAGTGGATTGCCAGGTCCTTCTCCCATTTTCGCGGTGCTGGGAATTGAACTCGGGACCTCAGAGACTGCAGTGCAGCGCTCTACCAACTGAGCTAAATACCAGCCCTTGACAGGATGAGGCCAGGCTTATTCACAGCCACCCTCTTCTGGGCGCATGGTGTTCAGAGCGGTAAGAACAGTCACTAAGGAAGGCCACCACATCGAATACCACAGCACAATCTGCGGGCTTCTGCTCCGTGTGGCCGTTTCCAGGGCGTCTCATAACCAAATGGCATGTCTCCAGCTCAGTTTTGAAAAGTGTGGACCAAGAGGGACTTGTGTGCGTGCCTCACTGCACAGAGGTCTTCAAATTTCAAGGACTCTTTCACCTGAACGAGCACTTAATCAGTGCTTAATACATTCCAGGAACTTCGCTAAGCGCAGCAAACATCCATGCAGAAAAGTACATTCTCTCTGCCTACGGGGAGTTTATTGTTTTCTGTAGCAGTTGTAAGGCCCAGACCCACAATCCTACTCTGACACAGGATTCTAGAATACCAAGACTCTAAGAGAAAGATTTGCCGCCTTTAAGAACTCATACACAAAATAATGAAAATCAGCTGACTTGCATAAGTCTCCGTCTGTATATGGATTCTTTCTGCTGGTATCTTATTTTCTTTGACCCTGAGTTTCAAGCCAAACTTTTATCATTTGGTCCAAGAAACTCAAATACTTAACTAAGATTCCTATTTTTGACCTTGAAGTTTGTAAAGCCTCCATAATGGGGATGGGACAGGCACTTCCTAGGGCTCCCTAAGAGCAGACGCACGAGTGTGGGCATGAGGCCAGAGGGAGGAAGGACCCAGGCCCACCTGGCCTGCCAGTGGCCCACTCCTCTCCCCAGCACAAGGCCTGCAGGGGGGCGCACTCAGCACTGGGTGAATGAATTAGTCATGCCTATGAGAACTGGGATTTAGCTCAGTTGGTAGAGCGCCGCACTGCAGTCTCTGAGGTCTCGAGTTCGATTCCCAGCCCCACAAAAATGGGAGAAGGACCTGGCAATCCTCTCCCAAGGCAATCCCGAAATAGTCTGCCATTGAAAACCCTATGAGGGTCACCATGAGTCGGACATGACTCAATAGAACCTAACAACAACAACATGAGAACTATCCAGATTTGAGGGGGAAGAGGTCTTTTCTGATTTTACAAAAGGCATGGGCTCTCGCAGAAAAACGGGCATTCAGGCCAGAGGAGGGGGGAAGGGGGTTCCAGGATCCAGCTAAACGGGGATCTGTGCTCCAAGTTCCCAGAGCAAGCGGTGCTAAGCTGCAACCAAGCCACAGGGCAGAGTCCATCGTCCGCTGGTGTCCGACAGACTCCTGGGCGTACAGGACGCCCCTCCACTACAAATGCAGGACTGACACGGTGTGGGGAGAGCCTGGGCTGTCCTAGGATGGGTCAGGAAAGAAGGGGAGGCCACAGAGGAAAGAGGATGGGAAGGAAAGAAGAAAGGAAAGGGGAGGAAAGGCAGGAAGGAGGCCATCGGCCCCCAGATAGCTTTGGCCACGGCCTCTGAATTAGATCCAAATAAGCAAGTGCCCCGAAACCCTCACTGTCTGATCAAAATACAATGTAAGCTGCAGCATATAAGTTTCAATTTTCTAGTAGGTTCATTTTAGAAAGTAAAAAATGCAAACTGTTGTAGTTATGAGGTATCTTTGAGTCCAACTCATATCGACCCTATCTACAACAGAATGAAACACTCCCCGACGCTGCCATGCCCAGCACTATTGTCAGTGAATTATACACTATATTTGACCAATATATGTAGAAATATTATCATCTAAATATGAAATTAATGTAAAATTTTAATATATTTAAGCTTCTTTTTTCCTACTAAGTCTTGGGTTGGTCTTCCTGTGGAATTAGGGTCTTTCAAGAAAAACTGAAGCAAAGTCTAAATAGGAACGGATGCTATTCTCTTGAAGAGAATACAAGATTCAACTCTGATCAGATTATATATTTTATTAGGAAAGTGAAATAACACCTCTCTTTTTAACCACGGTGGATAGGGTCACTGGCTGTCCTGTACAATGTGAGAGACACGTTCCTGACCACCTCGCTGACACAGCCACGGAGCCGGATTCATTCCCGTCCACTGGTATCTGGAGGAATCCAAACAAGCCGGTATTCCTAAATCCTCTACATAATAAGCTAAAAGACTTAGGTTTCTCTCCTAGGTCAAGCCACAGATGCGCCTACTCTTCTCTGCATAGCCTTTTTCTTTTTCCATGCTGTCCAGCTGCCTGGCTGCCTCTTTTGTGATTCCCAATGCTACCCTCTGTCTGTCTGTCCTTTGTTACGCTGACTCTTCTCACTCAGGGAGTCACGTGGAGGAAGCTTGTAACCCACCATCTTGCCCCAAAAGTCCCTCAAAGTTGTTTTATCAGCACCAGCTGTTTATCTGCTGACGCCTGTGTCCCCTGTGACCATTATTTCTGAGTCATTTGTCTGTCTGTCCTCGGAGAGTAAAGGTAATATCCCAGGTGTCCCCCACCACACAAATGAATGCCCCCTGGATAATAAACCATGGACCTTGCAATTTCTCAAGAAGCATGTCAGCATGACTTGTGCCCTGGAACTAAGCAGATTCATTTTAAATGTCCCTTTTTGGAATGCCATGTGGTAAGACAGTGGACAAATGACTCCCTCAGATGTATGTGGAGAGGAATAAACGCAACACAAGGCAGCCCCACGTCCCAGACTCCTCCTTCCCTGGCCTCGGAGCCCATCCCACGTGAGGATGGACCACCCTGAGGCTCTTCTTGCTGTAGTGCGAGAGAGCAAGGACAATCTTCCCCAACACCGTGAGCCACCCAGATCTAGAGGGAGACTTCCGGCCGGGAGGGGTGTCAGCCCTGCACACCAAGAAAGACCAGGGAGACCCACACATCAGCAGACAGCGGCGTCAGAAGAGGAGGCCTTGGGGGCATCCCCAAGAAGAAAGGCTGCTTCCCAAGGTCACTGTGATGGCGTGGATCTGGCCTCCAGTCTGTCGCAGCTGTATGAATGGGCTCCCACCACCCCAGCATGGCAAGTGCCCATTGCACAGAACCCTGAGCCCCAGGTGCACAAGTGCTGTCCTGCCCTGCGTGGTGGGAACCACAGGCAGTGAGGGACTTGTGCCCAGAGGCCTTGCCCCAGCTGCTCTCCCCCAGACCTTTCCACGAACACATCGGTCAGAAGTACAACTAAATGCCGCCCTCAGTCTTTACCACTGCTGAGACAGGACCCCCACCTCCATGGGAGTGGGGTCCCTTTCCACATGGGGCCCCCAGAACCTCCCACCAAATGACCTGCACAGGCAAGGCCCCAGGATGGCAGGGGGACAGCAGCCTTCAAGGAGCCTCCTGAAGCCTCACAGTGGGAGGGGCAATGAGCCCCTGTGGTCATCACAGTCTCTGCGGGGGCGTCACCCTGAAATCCACATTCACCAGCGCAGGGGGCAGAGACTGCACTTGGCACCTCCCCTCCCTCAGGGCCTGGGGCCCCACTGCTCATGATTCAGGTGGGGCTGCCATCGAAGTGTCGGCACCAATGCTCCCCTGTCCCCAAAAAGCATGCTTTCTCTTCCCTGTCTCCTAACATCGCTCTCTAAGTGACCCAACTACTAACAGAAATCTGCTACTCAGTAAGAAACCCTGCCACTTTCTCCTCCTCAGTCCCCACCAGCTTCTACATGAATTTACACAATGGCGCGCTTACGTGACAGTGATTTCTCTGTTTCCCATTATTGGACATGCTAAATTTTTTCTGGGCTCAAAAACGGATTCAAGCCCGCTTACCTCCTTCGTAACAATTCAGACAAGAAAAGGAGAGACGTTTACCGTGAGTCACACACGCCTACGACCGCAACTCCACAGTCCACAGGACGTTATTAGGGAGTCGCAGATTTCTATCTTCATTTTTCCAAATACGATATATACTTGCACTCTGTGAAAAAACTTTCTGAAATATTTCTAATTGACTGTTGTACACACCAGATAAACAGTTTACCAGCTTTCAAAATAAGATAAAACCCGAAGTGTTTCTTTTTTTTCCTTAGATTTCTGTTGTTGTTTTTGCCATACTAGGGAGTTGAATTCAGGCTCTCAAGGGCTTAGGCAAATGTTTTGACACTGAGCTGTACCCCCAGCCCCTGTTTCATTTTGTTTTGTTTTCAGACAAGGTCAAACTAAGTTATGCCAGCTGCCTCTGGCCTCAACCTTGCGATCCTCCTCCCTCAGCCTCCTGAGTCACTGGGATTACAGATGTGTACCACCATGCTTGGTTTGTTTATTAATATCGTCTTGCTAGTGTAGTTCTTATGTTTCTGTATTTTTAATTTTTTTCCAATATAACTAAAAGAATGTTAGAAACTTTTTTAGGAAGTAGCCCTCCCTCCACACGATCTTCATTCATTTAGCGCCACTCAGTGAAGACATCCTCCTTCCTTCTGGGATGTTATCTACAGCTGGGTATAATATACAGACATACAGTAAATGTGATTCAAAAATAGGAGGATGCCCTGGGCAACAGCCTGCTCTGGGATAAGCATGATTGAGACCTTTGCTAAAGCAAACAGGAGTGGCATACCCGCCTCTAAGCATAAAATCCAGCCAGGGAGCTGCACCCCCACCCCCCAGTGGCCTTGTGCAATGTCGTCAGGCTTACTTGTGCCAAATGACAACAGTTCATCTGAGACTCTGGGTGGCTCGATTGTACAAAAAGGCATTTTCCTTCACTTCTTGCCATTTCCTTACCTAATCCACAATCCGTCCTCATCTAACTAGAAACCAAAGCTATCTGAAGGGCTTGCAAAAGTAGAATCAGCTACCAATCTTCCACTCATAGGGTGATAAGTGGGTGGAGGACCCCCTCCTGCTCAGCCATTTTGCCAGAAAATGAGAATCTCAAAAGGCACATCACTCAAGTAAGGGAGGCACCCTGCCTCTCTCACCCATCAAGGACGAGGGATGACAGAAGAGACGCCCCGTTCACATGTGACTGCCTTCTGTTGTCCCATTCTGTTGGGGATTCTTAAAAGCACCCCATGAATAGGCTCCTGCCTCGGCCCACGGGGCTGTTCAACAGGGACCTAGAGCAGGGGGCGAGTGAATGAGAGAGAGACAAGAGACATGAAGGATGAGAGCAAGACAGGCTGTCTGACCAAGCTCCAAAGTCTTTAATTTTTTGCTGTAGCTTATATACGCATGGGAGGGGGAGGTACCAAAATGCTACAAGGGTCAGGGACTTTCCATTCTTCCTGTAACCCTGACAACTGCTATCCGGTGGTAATCTCAGCTCAAAGGTCACAATGCCCTGTGACTCAACAATCCGCTATTTCCTGTGACTCAACAATCCGCTATTTCCTGAGACTCAACATCCGCTATTTCCTGTGACTCAACATCCGCCATTTCCTGTGACTCAACATCTGCTATTTCCTGTGACTCGATATCCGCTATTTTCACCACATCCTGCACTTTTCCATCAGGGTATCTTGTAAAATTCCTGGCAGGGTCCCTCATACTGGCCTAAGAGACTGACCGCTAGGTGACCCCAGGGTCACACTCTACTTACTCACTCCTACCCCTCCCATCGAGTGAGTGAAGATGGCCCCTGACCAGCCTGACCCTATCCCAACCCCCTCTATCTTGATTGGCTAACTCTAGCCCCCCTGATTGGCTCCTAAGCACACCAACAAACACACCCTGTGCAAGGCACTGCGTCAGCTCAGACAAGGAAGAAGCCGCTGCAATGGGCTGGCAGCTTCTCTGCTGCTCTGATCCTGTCTCTAACAGGCAGGTACAAAGACAGGAGGATAAACTAAGAGTTGGGAGCAGGAGAGAGGCAGCGTCCTGAGGAGGTAGGCTAAGTGGAAAGCTGTGTGAAACCCAAGCGTCCATCTCCAGAAACACATGGCCGGGGCAGAGCAGAGGTCTGGGTCGGCCTCTGGGGGTATCCGGGTTTTGGTCAAAGGAAGGAGAGAAGGACCTCCCACACAGACCAGCCCGAGCAGAGGCACTGACATGACAGTACTTGGCCCCCTCAGGAAGCAGCAAGAAGTCAGCCGTTAACCACAAATCCCCAGAAGCGAGTCACGTGGCGTACTCTCACGCGGCCAGCGGCTCCATGTCGCTCTCTGTCTAATAGGAAGAGGCTCCACGTCGGGCTTCCTTCCTCTCAGCTCATTACGTGAAGATGGCAGGCCCACCTGGGCAAGATGAACAGCACTGCTCCAGCTGGTGAGGCGATTGGTCCAATATTGCTCTGCTCTCTCCTGCAGGTCAATAATCACGCTTGACATCATTAGCCTGTTGGTTCTCTCAGCCTCTGAGTTAACTCGTGACCATCACACACTCCACACAATCTCTCCAAAGATAATCAGAGGAATTATTGCTGCCGCTGAGGGTCTGCACTCAGGAAAACTGAAAGAGTTCTTAGAGACAGCAACTGCTCTCATCCACTTAATCCAAACCTTGTCATCTCTGATGAGTTTTATGAGAAAAACCAAGTAGAAAAGTTGAGTCAAAATATGGAGCTAGGTATTTGTGAGTTAAAGAGCAGTACAAGGAGTGTGGGTGAAAAATATGGTTATGCAATAGATGAATAGAGTCCTTATAGCTACTGAAATTATCTAGGTATGTTGTTGTTATTGTTGTCGTTAGGTGCTGTCTAGTCGGTGTCCGACTCATAGCAACCCTATGCACAACAGGCGAAACACTACTATCAGTGCTTCTCTGCTGTTCATAGGGTTTTCAATGGTGGGTTGATTTTTGGGAGGGGGTTGCTGGATTCTTCTCCCAAGCCTACAGCAGCTGGTGTTCCCAGGCGGTCTCCCATCCAAGGACTAACCAGGCCCTAACCAGCTTAGCTTCTGAGATCTGACGGGATCGGATGCCACAGGGTTACGGCTGCAGGCATCTAGATATAGATTGTTCTAAATGACCAGAATGGAGCAGACCATTTACAATGTTACCCGCTGCTGAAAGTCACTACACAGCTCAACATCAGAGAATGTGTGGTTGAAATCTGAAGATTCTAAGCAATTTATGTTAATAATCTCCACATTGTTCATATAAGTTCTTCAAAAACAATATTGCTTGCAATAAAGTGCCCAGAGCTGCTCAGAAAGCGCGGGATAACACGCCTACATAGAAATGTTGGTGTTGTTAGGTGCCCAACTCATAACGACTCTATGTACAACAGATGAAACCCTTCCGGACACTGTGCCACGCCTGGCAATATGTCAGGGCTTCTCTACTATTCATAGGGGTTTTCCATGGCTAATTGTTTGGGGATTGTATCAGGAGTGGGCCACTAGGTGCCAGGGGTCAGACTCAGGGCCAAAGAGAGCGCAGAGCAGCACTCTACCAACTGAGCTAAAACCCAGCCCACACACAGAAACATTTAGCACAACTAACCAGCAGGTGCAAAAAAAAAAAAAAAAAAGCAACAAATGTTTGCCCTAGCTGTTGTTGTTAGGTACTTGTCAAAGCATGTCCAACTCATAGTGACCCTCATAGGGTTTTCAATGGCTGATTGTTTGGGGATTGTTTCACAAGTAGACTGCCACATCCTCCTCCATTTTTGCAGTGCTGGGGATTGAACTTGGGTCCTCTGGAACTACGGAGCAGTACCCTACCAACTGAGCTAAACCTCAGCCCTTTTGCTTTAGTAGATCTAAAATCCTGCAGGAAAGTCCTAAACAAAAACAATTTTGTATTAAAATATCCTATCCTAAAGACATCCAGGGCTGGGACTTAGCTCAGTTGGTAGCATGCTGCTCTGCAGTCTCTGAGGTCCCAAGTTCAATTCCCAGCACCACAAAAACGGGAGAAGGACATGGCAACCCACTCCCAAGGCAATCCCGAAAAAAAAAAAAAAAATCAGCCATTGAAAACCCTATCAGGTCGCTATGAGTTGGACACAACTCGATGGCACCTAACAACAAACAACAAAGACATCCAATAAAACTCATCATCTAGCTAGAAAGCTAGGTAAAAGAGAAGTTATAAACACTGGTTCAGGTTTTCTTCTCAAAGTCATTCATAAAAAAGAATAACAACTCTTTACCCATATCCACAAAACAAACCTTTTTTTTTTTTCTTTTCTGATCCTTTGCATCTCTTTATCAAACTGGATGATCCCACTAACAAATGGTGGAGATGTTGTTGTTGTTGTTGTTAGGTGCCATCGAGTCATGTCTAACCCTCATAGGGTTTTCAATGGCAGATTGTTTCGGGATTGCCTTGGGAGTGGATTGCCAGGTCCTTCTCCCATAAATGGTCGAGATAGTTGCCTCAAATTTAGACATTTCTCATGATTCTTCCCAGGCCTACAAAATGTATCTGATTCTCAAACAAAAGGCCAAAGCACCATGTCTGCTAGGAATAACGGAGACTCCTGAGCACTTTCCCAAAGTCATGGGCCATGCCTGATCACCCTCAGCCAAACATCGTGGGGACTGCACTGAACACAGAGCACAAGGCAAATCCTATAAGATATTCACACTTTAGTGGGCAGAGAAGTAAGAGTTGGCTTCTCTGGGGCTGAATTTGAAACCTCAGCTTGGCACACAGTACCCTGTGTCACATGGTCCCAATTGAGTTCCTCCCATGCCACACCCGGAGCTCCCTGCCCACGGTGCACCAGGTCCCACGTCCTGGATGCACCGTGCCACGCCTCACTGGGGGCGTTGCCTGACTGAGCCTTCTGCATGAAGGAAGTCCGGTCTCCTGCTCAGCCCAGATCCTCTCCGTGGGCTCCGAGCCCCACCTGGCTCCACCTTGCACAGCATCCAAGGTGCCCCGGCCCCTCTGAGCTGCTGCGAGCACCTGCGTTCCTGAGCGTGGCTCCCAGCTGCTCCCAGCTCCTGACACTCTGATCCTGCCCAGCTCTTTCCCTTCCTCCTTGGAGGCTATTTCCCAGCTCCCTGCCCCTTCCCTCTCCTTAGCCCAGTTTTGGGGGTGATGCTCCCCTGAATGCTCAATTCTCTGCTCACCCTCCTTTCGCCTCCTGGTAGCCTCACTCTTCAGGTTCCAACAAGTCCCACATTGACACCTTTGGCCGACATCACTTTCCAAAGCAAACTCTGTTAGGGGTTGGATCATGTCTCCCAAAAATTCATAGCTGAAGCCCTCACCCTCACTACCCAAGCGCGTGGCCTTCCTCATAAATAGGGTCTTGGCAGATGTCATTGGCTGAGGTCATACTGCAATGGGGGACCCAATTCAGCATGACTGATGTCCTCATAAAAGGGGCCGAGTCACACCCTGGGAAAGAACACACATATATCACCCCACAGACTGGGAGGTGGTGGAACCTCTAGGGGGCGCCTCGTGGAAGGAAGTGAAGTCACAGGGGGCGGGGCAGGTACTGAGACTCCAGCCCCTTCCTGTCTCTCTTTCTGTTTTCCCTCCATTGTGCCTCCTCCACCATGCACTCCTGCCGTGGTGTAATGACTGCCACAGGCCAAAGCAACAAGGTCAAGTGACCATGGGCTCCACACTCTGGACCCGTGAGCCAAAAGAAGTCTTTCCTCCTTTTAAGACAACTGTCTCAGGCGTTTGTGAGTGGCAGAGAGCTGATTGACAGGGACACCCAGCATCTGCCACGCTGGCTCACCTCCCCTTCATACGCGAGAAGGGCCAGCCCTGTCCTTGGCAGTCAGACCTGTGGCTTCTGTCGCATGGCTGTCGAAATTTAACCCCGTGGTGAGGCCTCCCCCTACGACACTGTTCTTTCCTTTTGTCCTTGAAGCCTGCTTTCTACAAAGTATCATCCAAAACAAGCATCTCAAAGGCATTTATGACCCTATGACAAAGCCAAGTGCTGTGGGTGGAATTACGAACCCCCAAGAATGTCTAAGTCCTCGCCTCCTATTACCTGTGCATGAGACCTCGTCTAGAAATAAGGCCTTTGCCGATGTCCTTAGGCACGATGAGGTCATACTGATTAGCACAGGCCTTAAATCCAACCATGGGTGGATATATAAGAAGACAGAGACACGGCGAGACACCATGGTACAGGCAGGCAGAGGCCGCAGGAGACCACCAGGGCACCGTGGACTGACGGCCAGCCGCTGGGGCCAGGAGGGGCAGGCAGAGGGAGCCAGGCACACCAGCACCGTGCTTTTGGACTTCTAACCTTCAGAAGGGGAGGGAATGAATTTCTGCTGTTTTAAGTGCCCCAGTTTGTGGTCATTTGCTACAGCAGCCCTAAGAATGAACACTGAGAAACGGTAGCTGAGGATGAGGGTTGGGCGGGGGAGTGCCACGGAAAGTCAAATGTGCTTACCCACGCAGGGACAATAATCCATTACCCAAGCTCCTAACCCAATAACACTCTTAAAAAAATACATGCTGTGTTAGCAACTGCAACACATCATCGAAAGCAATGGGGAGAGTACATGCTGCGCAGTCCTATTTATAAATACATAACTCAGTGACAGAGAGCGGGCAGGGGCTGCCTGAGGTCAGCAGTGCAACAAGGCCGAGGAAGCATTCTGTCCATCGACAACAATGAGTTCACTAGTCTACAATTCCCCAAACTCTTCAAATGGCACATTTCAAATGGGCACAGTCCACTATCAATGTCAATTAGGTTGATTTTAAAAACTTACTATGGCATTACAGAGGGCTGGGATTTAGCTCAGTTGGTAGAGCACTGCACTGCAGTCTCTGAGGTCCCGAGTTCAATTCCCAGCACCGCAAAAATGGGAGAAGGGCCTGACAATCCACTCCCCCAAGGCAATCCTGAAATAGCCATTGAAAACCCTATGAGGGTTGCTATGAGTCGGATACTGACTCGATGGCACCTAACAACAACAACAATTATATCTGTGTGTATGTATGCATGCATGCATGCCTATTATGAACAAACAAGGATTTCTCCTGCAGTCAGTCTTCGCTGGCTTCACGTGTGAAAAAAACAGTGCATGGGCTCCCTTGACTCTGCCCTGGCCCACAGCAGCTATGGCCCGTGTGATGTGAGAGCAAGAAAGTCCTCCTGTGAACCCAGACATGTCTGCGCTCTCAGCTGGCCACTCTCCCATGGAGAGACTTAGACATCTCCACACTCCATCCACATCAACCCCAAGCCCTTAGACCCCCCCGCAGCAGCACCCAGGGTTTCTGCGGAAGGAAACTTCCCCACTTCCTCTACATCTCTGACTGCCCTAACACTCCCCCAGGGACTGACCTCCCCAGGCTGCCCACCCCATTCCTGCACACACACCACACACCGGAGCCTTCGCCTCTCTCAACTCTGCCAGTGCTCTCTCCCTGTAGCCAGAAGGCAGCTTGCTGAGGGGCTAGGTTACTAAGGAATAGTGCCACACTGCACAACCAGATCAGAGCCTTGGAAACCCTGACCTGTTTTGAAACTCTGCAACAGGTAGATTAGGGTTTGTTGTTGTTGTAGGGGTCATTGAGTCGGGTCCAACTCACAGGGACCCTCATAAGATTTTCAATGGCTGATTGTTTCCAGATTGCTTCAGGAATGGACAGCTATGTCCTCCTCCCGTTAGACCTACAGCATTCAGTATTCCCAGGCAGTCTCCCATCTAAGTAGTAACCAGGCCTGAGCCTGCTTAGCTTCTGAGATCAGATAAGATGGAGCGCAGTCAGGGTGGTATGGCCGGAGATGTGGACTACGGTAATTGTTGTTTTTGGTAGGTGCCGTGGAGTCGGTATCTGACTCATAGCGACCCTCATAGGGTTTTCAATGGCTATTTCCGGATTGCCTTGGGAGTGGATTGCCAGGTCCTTCTCCAATTTTTGCGGTGCTGGGAATTGAACTCGGGACCTCAGAGACTGCAGCACAGCACTCTACCAACTGAGCTAAATCTCAGCCCTGGACTATGGTAAAGCACTTCATAATCATTATGGAAAGAAAACTAACTGAAGTGATAGACAAGTGTGATGGCTAACTCCAGATGTCAACCTGACTGGGTAAGGGACACCCAGATAGCTGGTAAAGCACTCCTGCTGGGTGTGCCTGTGAAGGAGCTTCCAGAAGGTATTGGTGTCAGAATCCAGGGACTGAGTAAGGAAGATCCACCATCACCCAGCATGCGCCTGGACAGAACCAGAAGGCAGAGGAGGAAGAATCGTCCTCTCTCTCCTTTCCTCCCTTCTCTTCTCTCTCTCCTGTCTCTGGACCTGGGACCCCTTTCTTCTCTGGCCCTTAAGTATAAGAGCTGCAGGCTCTCCAGTCCAGGACTCATACCACAGCCCCATTTGCCACCAGGTCCTCACGTCTTCAGCCTTGGGCCACCAGCCCCCCTCAGTCCTCCTGGTCCTGAGGCTGCTAAACTTGGACTGAGCAGCGTCCCTGGTTCTCCAGCTCGCAGGAAGCCTGTGGTGGGAATTCTCAGCCTTCATAATTGCATCGGCCAATTCCCCTGATAAATCCCCTCTTGCATTGTCCGTCTGGCTATCAGTCATGTCTTTCTGAAGAACTGTGATCAATATAATGACAGTGTTCACCACGACGCTATGAGAACCAAAATGCCTTCCACTTTCACGCCCCCCAAATTCCTGTGGGTCGTTTGTGTCCCACACACACCAGCACCTCCCACAATACCTCAGCGATGCTGAGAGCACAGGGGCCTTCAAGGCAAGGGAACCATTGTTATTGCAGATGTCAAAGAAAAATAAGACACCATAGCCATGCTTCCGGGTAACCAGGCAGGAACTACGTTTACAGACACATATTCCATTCCGGAAAATGAACATCTAGCAGAGCTTACCCACTTTCTGTAATGCACATGAAACACTGTTTTTCTGCTTCCCACATACACCATTTAGAAAGCCAGTTGTTCAACATCTACTTCCCTCAGAATTAAATCAACCCTTCCATAAGCTCATTTGAATGCTAGAAGGTATCCTGAAAGGAGTTATATGTTAGCCAGCTTCCCATTGCTATAGCCAATGGTTGAGGTCAATCAACTTATAAAGAAGAAAGGTTTGTTTTGATTCACAGTTTTGGAGGGCTCAGTCATGACTGATTTGCCGTGCTGCTTTGGGTCTGTGGTGCCTCAGGGCATCATGGATGGCGTGTGTGGCAAAGGAGGGCAATTCACTACACATCATCACCACTCATGTCTTTCTGAAGCACCATGACCAATACAACAACAATGTTCACCACAACGCTAGGAGAACCAAAATGCTTTCCACTTTCACACCCCCCAAATTCCTGCAGGTCATGCCAGGTGAGAAAAAGGAAAGCAGAGCCCCGGTATCCCCTTCAAGGACACCTCCAGTGACCTAAGGCTTCTCTCTAGGTCCCACTTCCTCATGGCTCCACCACCTCCCACTACTGCCACACTGGGGACTCACCTTTAACACAGGGGCCTTTGGGGGACATTCCAGCTCTGTGATACACAGAATGTATACTATATTTTTTTTTCAAATTTCAATGTAAAAACAAAATACTAAAAGGAAACCATGCAGACATCTGGTTGCTATTTCTTATTAAATGATGAACGAATTGTAAAAATGGGAATGAGAGCTCAAAGGTTGACTTCCACAGTCTTCATGATTCTTCATTACCTCGTGTGAGATCTATCCTTACAATGGAAACGTGGGGACCACACCCTTGCAGGAAAAAGACAGCAATAACTGTCACAAGATGATGTTGTTGTTGTTGTTAGCTGCTGTCGAGTCGTGTCCAACTCATAGCGACCCTTATAGGGTTTTCAATGGCTGATTGTTTCGGGATTGCCTTGGGGGTGCGTTGCCACGTCCTTCTCCCATTTTGCGGTGCTGGGAATCGAACTCAGAACCTCAGAGACTGCAGCGCAGCACTCTACCAACTGAGCTAAATCCCAGCCCTGTCACAAGATAGTGAACTCTTAATCAGAAATGTTTCATTCACCCCACACTCAAGGTACTGAGGAAAGTCTTCCAGGAATCCATAGACCTTTGGGTTTGCCTTTTCCTTCAAACCTGCTCACATCGGTTCACGTGAAGTCTCCAAGCTGATGGCACACGTCTCTTCCCAGTGGTGCAGTGAGGGCGCACTGGCAGCTGGAGTTGGCCATGGTGGGGGTACTCACACCTCACAAGCGGACAAAGGGTACAACTGGGGCTTTGCCACCTCACTCCTGAAAGCCAGTTGTGCAACATCTACTTTTTTTGCCAGAATGTTCTTGATGGGTATATGGAAAGGACAGAAGAAATAATGTAACTATATTGAAAATAACTTCAAACCCCATAAAAAACCCAAGTATAAAAGAAATTATCACGAGTGAGTTTTTAACGGGATAAGGAGCAGTCAGCGGTTTGTGATTAGCAGTGAAGTTGCTGATACTGCAGAATCCCAAGCGAGTTTCCCACGCTATTCCTGCAGGCGGCCTCCCGCCAGCCTCGCAGGGAAATGGTGACGTTAACGTAAGGAAGTAGAAGCCATTTTTGAGGTTTGAAAGGTTAGAAAAATGAAAACATGTTAAAAGCCAGCATTTACTTAAATTTTTAAGTAGGCTTTGGTCTGATTTGAAGAAAAAGAAGAGGAGGAGGAGGAAGAAGAAGAAAGGAAGCAGTGGTGAGGAGGAGGGGGTATGAGCTCATATGGCTGGGAGTCCCCCTTGGATCTGGACAGAGCTGGCTGCCCTGATCCCACCGTCACGGCGATTGGGACTTTGCCTACTGTGTAGGATCCCCAGGTAAGTCAAGATTTATTGCTGTGGGAGATTATAAGTAGAAAAACACTAACGCTCACCAAACCTCACTTTCTTTATTATTTAATATCCTATGTATACTTTGGGGCTTGGATTTAGCTCAGTTGGTAGAGCGCTGCTCTGCAGTCTCTGAGGTCCCGAGTTCAATTCCCAGCACCACAAAAAAACAGGAGAAGGTCGTGGTAACCCACTCCTGAGGCAATCCCGAAACAATCAGCCATTGAAAACCCTATAAGGGTCACTATGAGTCAGACACGACTCAACGGCACCTAACAACATATATACTTAAAATTTTTTTTCTTCAGAACAAGAGTCAGCTTAATTGGCATTTAACTTATTTTCCCACCAAAACTATAAGACAGAAACTTTAAGACAGAGACTTCATTGGTGTTACTGGTCAACAATGCCAAAGAAGCCACATCTAAAATTTCTTTTAAAAACTCCCTAGGACTGCCAGGCACAGTGGCGAACACCTGCAATCCCAGCAGCTGGGGAGGTGGAGGCAGGAGGATCGAAAGTTCAAGAGGCAGTCTGTGTAACTTAGCAAGACCCTGTCTCAAAAAGTAAAAAAATGGGCTGGGGGTGCAGCTCAGTGGTCCAGCACTTGCAGAGCATGCAAGCGTGAGGCCCTAGGTTCAACCCCCAGTACGAAAAAAAAAAAAAATAGTTCGGGAAATAATTATAACAATACCAAAGGATGGCAATAATGAAAATGGGCTAGATTAATCATGTAATACTGCTCACAATGTAAAAAGATAGATCACTATAGAAAAAAGTTTGGACATAAATCCTAATCAGGATGCACATGTATAGATAAATAATCCCACAAAAAGACATGCAAGTAGAAGGGAGGCCATTGGTGGAGGGGTGGGAGAGGGAGGAGGAGGGGCACAAGAGGGTAAGGGGGAAGTTATCCATGCATTATACAATGAAACGTATATATGGAAATGTCACAATGAAATACATGTCAGAATGCAACACATGAAGTTGTACACTAAAAATTTCCAATAAAAAAGATGTTGGGGGGAAAAAAAAAACCTACCACGATGCTAACTGCCTCTCTTTCAGCAGCTCCCTTTCCTTCCCTTAGAGACCGAACTGTGTAAGCTACGCATGCGTATTTGGTCTGATTTGAAGAAAAAGAAGAGAAGGAGGAGGAAGAAGAAAGGAAGCAGTGGTGAGGAGGGGGTATGAGCTCATACGGCTGGGAGTCCCCCTGGGATCTGGACAGAGCTGGCTGCCCTGATCCCACCCATTCCCACCATGGGAATGATCCCATTCGCATATTGGATCAGTGGGATCCAATATGCGAAATTGGATTTCCTGCCTAAAATACTGTTCCATCTTCGCCTCACCTAATAATATTTGAAGTACTCTATGTATCCTCTACCGTCCCAGCCTTCCCAAGTCTAACTGTTGTCTCAGAGCACTTATTACTGACTCCCTACCAGTAGCCATACAGTGTCTTCCCACCAGGCTCTGGACTCCAGGCTCCCTTTAAGGAAATAATCCCATCCTCCCCCTTTAAACTTTGCCTCTCCTCCTATGCAGTATATTTTTAGTTCCAATCATTTCCCTTGGTATAAGAGCAATTTGTAATCCCTTTCCTAATCTCACCTTTTAAAGCTATATTATTGTTTTTATAACTATCTAGCTGAGCCTCCGTTGTTAAAATATTTCCTAAGGTCTTAAAAATGACAGGTCATCGCTGTGACATCTCCTGCGCTATCCTCTGAAGCTACAAACTTCGTCCAAAGGAAACCTCTTGCATCCCCCAACTTAATAAACTTACTATCCTTATTTTGCCTTATGTTGCCCTTTTCAAATCTCAAGATCCAACCTATGAAGTGGTACTCACCATCGCCTATTTTCCTTGTAAATTTGTTTAAGCTCTTATTGCATACCTTTGGCTCTCTCTTACAATTTCCTATAATTCTCTTCATTCTCAGTTGCTGACTTCATCGCACACTTCAGTTAGAAAATGTGAATGCATCCAGAAGTACTCCCACTGTCAACTGGGCCTTGCTTCGGGGAAATAAAAAAGCAAAGACTTTCCTCTCAACAATCTCATGCCCACAGACACACGCAAACAGAGAAACACAGCCCTGTCCTATTAAAAGAGAAACAAAATGGTTTTAATACATTTTAAAGTTACAGAAACACTCCTGTAGTTGTTGTTGTTGTTGTTGTTGTTGTTGTTGTTGTTGTTGTTGTTGTTAGGTGCCATCGAGTCGGTATCCAACTCATAGCGACCCTACATACAACAGGCGAAACACTATTGTCAGTGCTTCTCTGCTGTTCATAGGGTTTTCAATGGCGGATTGAATTTGTTTGGGGGTGGCCTGCCAGGTCCTTCTCCCAAGCCTACAGCACCTGATGTTCCCAGGCAGTCTCTCATCCAAGTACTAATCAGGCCCAATCCTCCTCAGCTTCCGAGATCTGATGGGATCGGATGCCACAGGGCTACAGCTGCAGGCCTCAGAAACACTCCTAAAAGGCTTCAAATGTTCTCAATTGCCTGAGTCCCTCCACCACTTGAGTGTGCATAGGAGGAGATTTCAACCTATGTCTGAGCTACAGTATTACTGATGACGTCTGGGGAGTTCATGGGGTACCTTCTACCATTCCAACAAAGAAAGTCACTTTGCAAGGGGAAAAGTTCACATTCAACTTTTTATGAAAGACTAGTTTGGTTTAGAATGTGTGCACATAGCATGATAAGCTACTTTAATTCTTTAAAGATTTTGGACCTTGCAACACATAAAATTTGGTTATTTTAAAAATGCAATATGAGTTTCAGAATAACCCAGACATTGGCATTTTTAAGAGTTAATATAAAAATATTTTTTAATTCAAACCAACTTTTAAAACTCTTTTAAGTATCAGTAAACTACTAACTTTGAGCAATAACTAAAATACTAAAGACATTTAAGTTCTTAACAGGATAATGGTCAGTATCGTGGCAATTACATTTTAGTCTCTATTGTGAAAATTTAACCTTTGTGTGTGTGTGTGTGTGTGTGTGTGTGGTACTGGGGGTTGAACCCAGGGCCTCGCAGTTGCACGTTCTGCAAGTGCTGGACCACTGAGCTGCACGCCCAGCCCGGTCCCTAGCCTTTGAGAAGACACCACCATGGGCTGTAGCTCTGCCCCGCCATGATTCCCTTGCTGTTAAAATGTCCATATGGGAGATGGAAGCCCCAGGATTGAAGAAAATTTGACTGCAGGTGGATCTAAAGGTGACTGTGTTAATTTATTGGTTTCCACTCCCAGGCCATCTGAAAGACACAGAGAAGCCCATTACCAGAAACCTTCTCCAGGCCGCGATGTGGCCACAGTGCACCTCCAGTTCTCAGGGCGCTGGGACTTCTCCTGGAGCCTGGGTGCTGGTGGGGAGCAAGGTGAGAACCTAGGACCTGAAGCTTTACTTTAGATGATAGTTAATCACAGACCGCCAGGCAGGAACTTGCAGCTGCTCAGGGACCAATGCCGAAAACAAGCTCCAGAAAGTGATTTGAAATGGGCTTCTGCTCCGTGCTAACAGCTCACCCATTCAGCTTGGTCAAGATTCCCCCCACTGAACGCAAAAGGAGGAGGGAGAGATTTAGCAAAAGGAGGAAATCCTGGGAGAGGAGATGGGGGAGAGGAGGAACAAGGAGGAATGGGGAATGGAGGAGGGGTGATCTCAGGGTGAACAGCCCAACTTTAATAGTCCTGGAAATAATTATAACACCAATAATACCAAAGAATGTTAATAATATAGATGGGCTAGAAAATTCATGTAATAGTACTGACAATGTAAAAAGAAAGTTCACTACAGAAAAAGCTTCTATCTTAAACATGATTGGAACCCAAGGATAGGTAGAAAAATATTATCATAAAAAGACAAGCAAATGGAACAGAAGTCTTTGGTGGGCGGGTGGGACGGGGTGGGGGAGGAAGTGCACAAGAGGGTAAGGGGGAAGTTATCTGTGTAATGTACAACAAAATGCATATATGGAAATGTCACAATGAAAACCATGTCAGAATGAATCACGTTAAGGTGTACATTAAAAATTTCCAATAAAAAAATAAAGAATCCCCCGCCATCCCATGCCCTTCCTCCATCTTCTCCTCCTCCTCCCCTCAGTTGCACAACTTTAAATGTGCTAAGACCCCATGGGGCTGGGATTTAGCTCCATACAGCGCTGCTCTGCAGTCTCTGAGGTCCTGAGTTCAATTCCCAGCACCACAAAAATGGGAGAAGGACGTGGCAACCCACTCCCGAGGCAATCCCGAAAGAATCAGCCATTGAAAACCCTATGAGGGTCGCTCTAAGTTGGACACAACTTGACGACACCTAAGAACAACAACAAGACCCCATGGCCTTATTTGACTTGTCTTCCCTTAGGAGTTATTTAAGCCACCCCCTCACCTCCAGACCCCTCTAAACCTCGGCCCCAGGGTGAACACTATCTAGAAGCAATGTTTCTTATTTTTTTCAAAGTTTATACATCCATTGAATTAAAAGGAATCTATTTTACCTCCGTAAAATACTCAGTGTTTAATTTCATTTGACTCATAACAGGTTAGGTGTTATTATAGGCCTGAAATTAAATTAAAAAAAAAAAAAAAACCAAATAGGAAAAGCTGGAATTGAAACCCCATGCCAGCACAAGTCCCAGGGAACTCAGGCCCCCATGGGGACGCCAGGGCACAGTGTCTGCTGTGAACCCCGGGAGCTCCTGGCTGACCTCCAGCGCCAGCAGCCCATGGTTCCCACCGTGCGGAAGACAGCTCGCGCTGAGAGGGGAGAAGGAAAGGGCTCTTGTCCACATGGGCAGTGGAGGGTCCAGCCATATCACCCCTGACTCATTCTCTCTCCAGGACATCACCAGAGTATCCACGACTGGAGCCTGGCGGCCCCATTGGAGAACAACAGCCAAGCGGTAGGAAAAGCTGTTCTGAGGGTCTCTTTTCGAACACGAGACAGGTTCTTGGAGCAGAGCTAATTCCGAGAAGATGCGTCCCTACGGTAAACTCAGCAATTAACCAAAGCAAGCCAACAAGGAGAGGAGGTGGGTCCCATGTGAGCACCCATTTCCTCCATAAGGTGTGACAAATGCTATCTATCCTTAAGCTTCACTACCCAGGAAGAAACTGTAGCTGCGGTGAAGGAGTGGCTTGCTCTCTTCTACCATAGGAACACCACACAACTAATGCAGAGCAAGAACTGATTTGATCGTTAAGTAAACTCTGACAATCCTAAAATCCGGGTTTCCACCTTCATTCTGCAATCAAGAGCTAGGTTAGCCAAATCTCTGCACAGCTTCTGGGTAGAATAAGCCACTCGTCTTCTCTCGCAAAATAACCAAAAAGACAACTACCAAAGGGAAATATTGGTAATAGCTCACATTTTTAGCGTCTTCCTATGTTCAGCACTAAGAGCCTTGTGGTAACTAGGCACCCCAACAGCCTATGAGTGGGAATTTCAATGAGCCCCTGTGTATGGACCAATAAACGGAGGAGGCTCAGACTAGTTCACACAGTTAATGACTGAAGAAGCCAAACTGGCCCAGTCTGCCTTGAGAGTCTGTTCTTCTAACCACTACACACGTGTGACTCCACCAAGGTCTCCTGTCTACTCCTGGCACAGAGGTGCACCTATGCACACTCAGATGCAAATATGTGTATGTAATGTGTATGTGCTGTGTGTGTGCACGGATACATGCATATATTATTATTATATGCATATATGCATATTATATGCATATAGCATTATTACAAGATGCTTTAATTTGCTTTCAGGTATGAGGAATGCATGACAGATGACAGCGACATAGATACAGGCCACTCACACATTGCCTGAGTCCCACTGGGGGGCCAGGTGTGGGCTGACGTACTGAGAAGAGAGGGTCTGTCCCAGGCAGCAAGGGCACGCTAGGTCTTGCTAACTCCACCCTCCCTCCAGCTGTCTAATCAGGAAGTAGAGGAAAGACTCCAGATGAACTTCATCTTACACAGTTTTAAGAATTAAAGTCTGGCCACCAAAATATAAAATTCACAACTTTAATATTCTCCTGGCATACTTCAGCATAATGTTAAAAAAATTCTAATTTTATTTTCGTTCACCTGTGATCCTTTCCAGCTTCTGACTACTGCTATTCACATCACGGCCGATCTTTTGTCTTCATGGTATTTGTCTGAGTCATTGGCGCTGAGTCATCTGTTTTCAAGACTGCAGTTCCAAAGGCGGCAGTCCTGGGGACTCTCGCTGCTCAGCTCTTTGTTCTTGAGATGGTGGTTCCAAGGGTAACCGTCCTGGGGACTCTCGCTCCTCAGGTCTTTGTTCTTGGGACAGTGGTTCCAAAGGCAATTGTCCTGGAGATTCCTGTTGCTTGGCTCTCTGTTCTTCAGACAGTGGTTCCAAAGGCAACTGTCCTGGGGACTCTCGCTCCTCAGGTTTTTGTTCTTGAGATGGTGGTTCCAAGGGTAACCGTCCTGGGGACTCTCGCTCCTCAGGTCTTTGCTCTTGAGATGGTGGTTCCAAGGGTGACCATTGTGGAGACTCCTGTTGCTCAGGTCTTTGTTCTTGAGATGGTGGTTCCAAGGGTAACCATCCTTGGGACTCTCGCTGCTCAGGTCTTTGTTCTTGGGACAGTGGTTCCAAAGGCAGCTGTCCTGGGGACTCTCGCTCCTCAGGTCTTTGCTCTTGAGATGGTGGTTCCAAGGGTGACCATCGTGGAGACTCCCATTGCTCAGATCTTTGTTCTTGAGATGGTGGTTCCAAGGGTAACCGTCCTGGGGACTCTCGCTGCTCAGGTCTTTGTTCTTGGGACAGTGGTTCCAAAGGCAACTGTCCTGGAGATTCCTGTTGCTTGGTTCTTTGTTCTTTAGACAGTGGTTCCAAAGGCAGCTGTCCTGGGGACTCTCTCTGCTCAGGTCTTTGTTCTTCAGATGGTGGTTCCAACAGTGACTGTCCTGGGGACTCTTGTTGCTCACGTCTTTGTTCTTCAGATGGTGGTTCTAATGGTGACTGTCCTGGGGACTCTTGCTGCTCAGGTCTTTCTTCTTGGGATAGTGCTTCCAAGGGTGACTGTCCTGGGCACTCTTGTTGCTCAGGTCTTTGTTCTTGGGACAGAGGTTCCAAAGGCAACTGTCCTGGGGACTCTCGCTGCTCAGGTCTTTGTTCTTGAGATGGTGGTTCTAAGGGTGACTGTCTTAGAGACTCCCATTGCTGAGGTCTTTGTTCTTGAGATGGTGCTTCCAAGGGTGACCGTCCTGGGGACTCTCGCTGCTCAGGAATCTCTTCATGCAAAGGCTGTTCCGAGTGCAAGTGTTCGGGGGGTTCTGGCTGCTCCGGTCTCTGTTCTTCTCGTCTTGGTGAAGGTTCTTCTTGTGCCTGTTGACCCACTGGTGGTTCTCTCTGGGCTTCTCTTTCTAGCAGGACGGGTGGGGTTTTTTCCTCTATAATGTCATGTTGTTCTTCTTCTGGTTTTCAGTAAACAAAATAAAACAAAATCACCAACAAACATAGTAGTCATCTACACCAACCAAAATAAATCACAGAAGACAAATGCTGCCACTGTATCAGGGATTTAACAGGGACAGTGACAACATTGATAAAATCATTTCCCACAGGTTATTACACTTGCG
The DNA here is from genome assembly GCA_007922755.1 of Pedetes capensis. NCBI lineage: Eukaryota > Metazoa > Chordata > Mammalia > Rodentia > Pedetidae > Pedetes > Pedetes capensis. Next base: position 100,754 of record VMDO01004592.1, read on the forward strand.
TGTTCTTTTAAATGCATCCTCCTTTCCCCTCTTGTGTGGAGGCATGATCCCAGGAGGCATTGGATGGGCAGGAGGGGATAGCACCCAGAGGCCAGAGAGACACAAGAGCAGGGGTATGCCCCCAGGCGGTGACCACACAGGAACAATCCAGGAATTGTTTAAAAACTGAAAAGCCACAAAAAAGACTCGATTTTTGATTGAAAAAGAAAGAAGTCAAAGCACAGCAGAATCCAGGCCAGTGTCCCTGGGACAGACACCAGCATACATGAAACCACCCAGGGCTGCGGAGCAGCGCCTAGGCGATCCACATGCGCCAGCCACAACACTGTCCCATGGGAACATGTGTCACTGGACAGAGGGAACCAAGGCTGTGCCTGAGAACCAAAACCAACCCTCTTCAGCCTTTGGGATGACAAGAAAAGCCTTCGTCAGCAAGACACCTCAGAGAACCACAGAGAAACAAAGGAACTAAAGTGACTGACGTGTGTAAAACACAGCACGTTTATGTTTCGGCTCCCACCAAACAGAAGCAACACCCAGACCCTAAACCAGAACCTTCACCTCCACTCTCAACCTTGACTCTCGTATCCACCATGTGTCTAACTTGGTATACTCTGGAAATCTATTAACTCCTGTCCGGCCACCGCCTGGCTCCAGCCCCGCCCTCTGACAGCGCAGGCACTGTGAGCACCCAGATCTCTGGGGTCTCCCATCCCCTCACTAAGGATCACACCAGCTTCCTGCCGTAACGTTATCTGCAGAATAAAAATGAAATCTTCAACACAGCCAACCAGGGCCTAGCAGCATGGCAGCATAGCACCAAAGACGTGGTAGAATGACAGAGACCAGGCTCCCAGCCACCTGCGTCTGAGCAGGCCAAGTGACCAGGTCCGACCACAGGGATGGGAGCCATGGCATGTCCTTCTGACCTGAGAGGGTGAGCTTCTGACTGGACCTCCTCCTGTCTCCTTTCTCCTCCGGCACAAACTCAAAGACCAGCTGTTGAAGGTGACAATATCACATCAAGGGGCCCTGAGTCATCGCATGGAGGAGAGCCACCCAGGAAGGCCACCAACCACAATGTGCTTTCTGTGATCTTGAAAGAAACCTCGGTGGTATCCCAGTCGCAGAGATTGGAGTGTCAATATTCTTCACTACGACTTCACCTCGGCCCTCCCCTGACACAGAAGGACTAAGAACCAAGCCTGGCCTTTGACTCATCTTCCTTCCATGCTCCACCTTCACACACCCCCTTTTCCAACCTCACTGTTCCATGCATCCACTCCCCCCAACTCCTGTGCTCATGTCCCCCTCTCTGTACTTCCCGTGTGGAAATTCCTGCTGACTCTGCAATTCTCCTTCCTAGGAAGCCTATCCGTCCCCTCACGGCCTCTCCCCTAGGCCCAGACAATCCATCATCCTCAGTGTGGTTTATTTCCAGGATATCGGACAGGGTCCTCTGCCTACCACTCACCACATGAGATGTCCTGGTTCATACCCCTCGGCCCAAGCCCAGAGCACAGGAGCGGGCCAAGATCAGCAAAACCCAGTCACACGCCCAGGCCATCTCCACAATCAGCACCACACCTAGTCCTGAACGGCTGTTCCACACTGGTCTTTGTTCTTAAATAACTAATGATGTCAGAGACCTACTTTCAAATCCATCTTTCACAAGCCACCTTCCCTTTGTGGGGCTGCAGTTAGCGCTTTCTTGAGAAACAGATAAAATTATGGATGAATAGGACCTATGAGATTAGGGTGTTAAGTGACCAAAGACAAATTGTGAATAGGCAAAAATGATACCCGTATTATCTGACACTCATTACCACATAAAAGCTTCAATGGTAAAAAGGAAAGAGAGGGCAGTGGGGAAGAAGCAATAGATGGTCACACGCAATCCAGGATTGTATGCCAAGCGGAAGTCAAAGACCCTCATGCTCAGAGAAGCCGAAATGGCCACGTGCAGCTCCCCCAGGAAGCTGTGCCCGGCTAACCAGTCCCTCCAGCCACACTTAGCCCCCCAGAGCCCAAGTGTATCTCGGCATAAAGTCTGCCTCCTGCACCAGGCCGTGAGCCACTGAGGGCAGGACCCAGTCTGGCTCCTCCTCACTTCTCCAGCACCTGGCTGGCACATGGGAGGAACCCAGAGAAGGTTTGCTACACAAAAGGATGAAGGAAGGAATAATGAGGGAGCCTCCGTCCCTGGCTCTCACGCACACAAAGCACTCTTACACACACTCAAGTAGAACCTGCCAAGTTAAATACAGCAGATAGTAAAATGTGCTTTATGAATAAGATATGAGCACAATAGTCAATATAAAATTATAGAAAACAGTAATTGATCATATCTGTGCTGTATTAATGCATACTAAAACTCATTTTCACACACTCCTGAGCTCACCTCGCCTTTCAGATGCAATCATCCACGAGACAATTCTGACATTGGCTATGGGCTCCATCTTGATTTCTTTTAGAACTGCACACACAATCCAATCGGCCTCTACCTATGGCTAAAACGCTGTCACCTACAGCGTGCCCAAGGACACGCACATTCACCTGAAGTCCCCTGTTAAAACCCGCATTTCTCATCATCTTTACTCTCTCTCTCTTTTTTTTTTTTTCCCTCAGTACTGGGGAGTTGAACCCAGGGCTTCATGCATGCTTTGAAAGCGCTCTACCTCTGGGTTTCACCCCCAGTCTATCTTCACTTTTTATCTAGAGACAAAGTCTCACTAAGTTGCATAGGCTGCCTCTGGCCTCAGACTCGCGATCCTCCTGCCTCCATCTCCCAAGTCGCTGGGATGACAGGCATGCACCACCGCGCCTGGCTCCCTCTCCTTTTTGCACACGATACTGTAAGAATGAAGGTAGTGGAAGATTAAGGTAAAGGGAGACCAGAAAGGTGAGGTCCACCTGAACTGAACTGTTGGCTGACTGACAGCTCCACTACATGGTAAGTCAAATTAGTCATCTGTCAGTTGACCTAAAAGTTACAATACGAAGGTGGTTCCCAGGGCTGAATGCACAGCACAGCTCACTCAAAACCAAACAGCCACCCGGGTGGTGGTGCATGCCTGTCATCCTGGTGTCTTCAGAGGCAGAGGCAGAAGATTCAAGAGTTCGAGCCAGAGCAGCCGGTGCAACTCAGCCAGACCCTGTCTCAAGATAAAAAGGGCCTGGGGGTGCATCTCTGTGGTGGACCACTTACCCAGCATGTGCAAGGCCCTGGGGTTCAAACCCCAAGTGCTGGAAAACAAATAAATAAAAAACAAAAAATGAATCCCCACATGGGAGGCCAGCTGGGGATGAAGAGGCTGGGGAACCCTCAGCTGGGGAAGGAGTGGGGGGGCCTCGCTGCAGACACTCTCAGGGGGACACAGCAGGAGACCAGCCACGCCTGGGGGCCCACGAATGACCACCAATAAAATATTCTCTTACCAGGAGACGGAACCACTTTTTTATTCTTGCTGAGGTTCTTGAGAAGTGCTAAAATAAAAAAAAAGAAAAAAAAGAAAATTCCAGACATTAATCAACTGATCAAAGGGTTTGTATATCATAACACTCTAACATAAGGGCTACAGCCAAAAGAATCACAGGAATATAACCCAGCCGACTGGCTTGGAGATAATTAAGGGCCAGTTTAAACCAATCCTATCAAAAATGCCCGTATGGGATTTAGCTCAGTTGGTAGAGCGCTGCACTGCAGTCTCTGAGGTCCCGAGTTCAATTCCCAGCACCGCAAAAATGGGAGAAGGACGTGGCAATCCACTCCCAAGACAATCCTGAAACAGTCAGCCATTGAAAACCCTACGAGGGTCACTATGAGTCGGATACCAATTGGACAGCACCTAACAAAAACATCAAAAATCCACCGTGTTTTTATCATCTAGAAATTTATACCAAGATTATTGTGCTTTCTGGGATTACAGGGCAATTAGCAAAATGCGGATCTTCCTTCTTCCTTCTAAGAGAAATGCAGATTTTCCTTGAGTGAGTTATTTATTTATCTATTTCTTTATTTTACTCAGCTCCTGCCACCTACAGTTTCACAGCAGGATGTTGACGGCAGTTGGTGCCATTTCCCGTGAGACTAAAGATGTAGCAGGTGACTGTCCAGTCCCACTGGACTGCCGGCTGGGCTTCTGCTCAACTGATGAGGCAGCAGCCTATGCAACCCTCGACTATAAGTAGTAATAAAAGTAGAATATTCGCTCTAAGCCTGCAGCCGTAGCCCTGTGGCATCCGGTCCCGTCAGATCTCGGAAGCTAAGCAGGGTCAGGCCTGGTTAGTACCTGGATGGGAGACCACCTGGGAACACCAGGTGCTGTAGGCTTGGGAGAAGGACCTGGCAACCCCCTCCCAAAACTCAATCTGCCATTGAAAACCCTATGAACAGCAGAGAATCACTGACAATAGTGTTCCCCTGTGGTACAGAGGGTCGCTATGAGTTGGATACCGACTCGACGGCACCTAACAACAACAACAACATTCGCTCTAAAATGAAAAACACAAAAACTAGAGATGTGTAATCTCCACCCACTCTGTGAAATGAGACCCAATCCCGCGCCTAGGGAGGGTGCAACAAGCACAGCGCAGGGGCTCTGCGGCCCCACCCCATGGCAGCAACCCATCCAACAGCCCTGTCTTCCTTTCAGACATTGTGACCTCTATAGGCGTCTGCCCCACTGCCAGCCCGCTGCAGATATTTGCTCTATTCCTCATAGATATCCCAAGTTATCTATGTGTCAGAGCTGCCGTCGGCACAATTAACACAGAAATATTTTCGCTAATGGGCTGGGATTTAGCTCAGTTGGTAGAGCGCTGCACTGCAGTCTCTGAGGTCTCAAGTTCGATTCCCAGCTCCGCAAAAACGGGAGAAGGACATGGCAATCCACTCCCAAGGCAATCCCAAAATAGTCAGCCATTGAAAACCCTATGAGGGTCACTATGAGTCGGATACCGACTCGACGGCACCTAGCAACAACAAAATTTTCACTAATAAGCACTTCAATTGCAATGAACTCAGGAGCCAGATAACAAGACTGAAGCTTCCTCAAAGACGTGGCATTTGGCAAGTGGGAGGAGGAGGACGGGTCTGAGCAGCCTCGGAGGAAGGAATCCGAGGGGCCAGAAGAGAGATGATGGCCAACGGCAGCAGCTGGGGGAATCAGAAAATTGGACCACAGGGTTAGAAAAGAAAGAAAAAGAAGTAAGAGCTTTAGGATGATACTTTTGATTACAACCATGTGAGGTCAGAGGCCACCACAAACTGGACAGACCTGACCCCAACTAGATGGTCAGGACAGCATCGCCTTGCTCCACAGAGAAGGCCACCTACCAGACTCTCAGAACGAACGTAATTCGAACACTCTGCAGGGACTGTGCACGGCACTCGGTTTAAAACCCACTTCTTATTTTTGTCACTGCCAGGCCACCCAGCAGCTGCAAGTTATGAATTAAGATGTCAGGCTCAGATTTGTGAAAATAAGTCCAATGTTTTGGTTTCAAGTATAATTAGAGTGTGAGAAGCCCGCAGTTAGATAGCATTTAATTTTTGTATGGAGTAGCTGTTACCTAGGCAACTGATTTCTCTGTGGACGAGAATGTCCCTAAATAAATCGGCAAGACATTTACCAAGTCCCGCAGAGGATCGGTTCAGTCAAAAAGATACATCAAAAAGTAGCTTGCATTCGCTACATCTCTGGCTACAACAGTAAGACGGTCCTGACCAGCTGGGCCTCACGTAACAGGTTCTCCTGATAACTCTCTGGCAACCACTACAGATTGTTTTCCTTTTAAAGTGTTGCTTTTTTTTTTTTTTTTTTTTTTTTTGCGGTACTGGGGGCTGAACCCAGGGCCTCCCACCTGCATGCTCTGCAAGTGCTGGGCCACTGAGCTGCACCCCCAGCCCATTTTTTTACTTTTTGAGACAGGGTCTCGCTAAGTTACACAGACTGCCTCTGGTCTCAAACTTGCGATCCTCCTGCCTCCGCCTCCTGAGCCGCTGGGATGACAGGCGTGCGCCACCGCACCCGGCTCGCCTGCAAGTTTATTAACGGCACGTGAAGAGGTAGCTCCCTCGCCTCAGGAGGAAACACAGTACTGGTTGGGGTGAGCCCTGCTCTCAGCTTACACAGCCACGTGCAAGGAGCCCTGCTCCTGGAGTCTGCGGCTCAGCCCTGCTGGCCTGACAGCTACCCTCGAGGGTGAGGAGAAGGACTATGGGGAAACACTCGGGGTGCCCACCCCTCCATATCCGCTCAGCCAGCGCCAGCTCCTGCCCCTTCCCCACTCAAGTCCCTCCTGCCATGCGGTTTATGGTCCACGGAGCCAGGCTCCTCATTCTGTCCAGGTCCCTGGGCACTGTGTGGACCTCTACCCTTCTGTCTGTGTCAGCCACTCACAGTGTAACAGCTGTCTCACATGCCATCGAGAACTCAAGGTGGAGCCACAAAGGCTCAGCATTACAGATCTCGACGGGTCATAATGATGCCAGCCTCAGTTTCCGAGTCCTTGAGTTCGTAGAGCTTGGTTACATCAGCCACAGGGAACCAACAAAACATGAGCGGCATCTACACCTTCCCCCGGAGCAACGCAGCGAGCGGATGTCCACACCGCCCTCTGCAGCCAGGGACCTGCCCTGCTCCCCTCTACCACGAGCTCTGCCTCCAGAGCTGGCGCCCATCCAGAGGCGTCAAGTAAATCCAAGAACAGTCACAACAAAACGGATCACAGAACTGCTGCTGGGAGGACTAAAAAGTTGGGTTTGCTTTGATTTGGTTTGTGTAGAGAATCCTCAGGTATACAAAAGCTCTCTCAAATACAAGAGAAATGTGCCCTGAATGAAAATGGAAAGTTGGAGGTGACAAACGTGGACTAAGGATCAGCCTTGCCGGGTATGGTTTCAGTTGGACGGTATGAGAATCTCGGAACGCGTGAAGCTCTGCCAGCAGAAGGGCGGCCACAGGGAGGGCTTAGTGAGCATCGGACCTCCCAGCAGAGGAGAAGTTGGGGAGGAGACGGAGAGGCTGCCTACGTGACCTCTAAGGTTCTCTCCTAGCCTAAATCTCAGCCATGTGATGGGCTATTTACCCTTCCTTATCCGTATGACGGGCTGGGATTTAGCTCAGTTGGTAGAGGGCTGCGCTGCAGTCTCTGAGGTCCCGAGTTTGATTCCTAGCACCGCAAAATGGGAAAAGGACATGGCAACCCACTCCCAAGGCAATCCCAAAACAGCCAGCTATTGAAAACCCTATGAGGGTCACTATGAGTCGGACTCGACTCGACGGCACCTAACAACAACAACAACATCTGTATGACAAAAACCTATCAGAGCCTGCACTTGAAAGGAGTGACAACTTCACGAGCCACAGGATTGTTTCTGTGACAGCTGCTGGAAAATGCAATGGCAGCATGTGGAGAACTCAGGCTCAGACACGCACCTGGACCTTTCAGTGCTGGCAAGTGTCTCAATTTCCACATTGGTTTGGCTCATAGTGACCACCAAATGCTGAAGAGAGGACCAGGCAAAAGCAGATGTGGCAAGACAGCTGGAAATTATTTAGGACGTAGGTAAAGGTACACGCCAATATAAGAGGGCCCCTCGCCTGAGCCAAGAGACGCAGACAGGCTCCTACGCCATACATTAGAACAGCCCACGAGCACGGGGGAGGTGGAGAAGAGAAACCTGAGGAACCAGAACCACCTCCCACCTTCCGGGTGGTTGCTCTTATAGGTTGCTTTACAATTGCATCACAATAGCGCCATTGACATTGGCAGAGGAGGGAATAGCACCTGCGAGGTGGGGGGACTGGTGAGGGGGCCATTGGTACTGGAGCCAGAGCTCCATCCCCCATGTCCCCTACATTGTTGTTGTTGTTGTTGTCGTTGTTGTTGTTGTTGTTGTTAGGTGCCATCGAGTCGGTATCTGACTCATAGCAACCCTATGTGCAACACACGAAACACTATCGTCAGTGCTTCTCTGCTGTTCATGGGGTTTTCAATGGTAGATTGATTTTTGGGAGTGGGTTGCCAGGTCTGTCTCCCAAGCCTACAGCACCTGGTGTTCCCTGGTGGTCTCCCATCCAAGTACCAACCAGGCCTGACCCTGCTTAGCTTCCAAGATCTGATGGGATCGGATGCCATAGGGCTACAGCTGCAGGCCCCCTACACTGAGGCCAGGCTAAACCAGGAGGGTGCCATTGAAGGCTGGGTTTCTCTAATTAACATTTTTTCTCCTCTTTTACTTCCTATTTTAAGAGCAATTGTTAAATAATTACAGATCAATATCTTCCTGGCAGTTTTAATGTATCCAGTGCCGGTGTCACCAGGTCCCTTTGAGGAGGCTGTCTGCAGAGGGGAGGGAGCCTGCACCTGTGTCCAGGGACCCAAAGAGCAGAGTGGATGGCCCCTCCACGCACCCTGCACGTACAGCATATCGTCTTCAACCACTAATGAGGACACTGCCAAATCAACCCAACCTGACGCCACAGCTAAAACACAATTTACAAAATCCAGACTTCCATCACGATTGCCCTGGGAGACTGAAGAGGGGCTTCCTAGACAGCAAGTACCACACAGGAAGTGAGACGCCCTGCTCGCAGAGAAAGAGACCTTTGCGAGTCTCCACAAAAGCGTTCTGGGCAGCAGTAAGGAAAGCGTCTAAGGAGAAAGCCAGCGAGAGGAACACGGGGGTGTTTCTGTCTTATTGTTTCTAAAGGCATCGCACTGGACTTGAAACTCAAACACCCCCCACGAGTCCAAGTCCGCCCCACCGCAGTCCACAGCCACCGCTGAGCCCTTGGCCATGCTGTGGCCCCCGGCATTTCTCTGCACATCACGGCTTCCACCACAGCAGCGCAGAGAGCGGGGCAGAGACAGCAGCGTGAAGGGCTGACCACGAGGGCTGCGCCAGCCCTGCGGGAGTCGGAACGAAAGGGGAGCATCGCATTCCCCAGCCTCATCTTACCAATGCAGACATGGGGCCCCTGGGATGGGGCTGAGCGGGCAGAGCCCCTCGACAGCAGGTCCAAGGCTACTACCAGGTCCCTGGGATGCAGGCTCGGGGTCCGCTCTCCTTTGCACCACGCTGTGGTCCTAAGTGAAAGATCACAGAGCGTCACTGAGCAGACTTGCTACGAGCAACGAGGAGTATGACAATAATAAACCCCTCAACAGAACGCGCTCATAGGCTGCAGGATCAAAAGAGAGACCAATGGGCTCCATTTTCACGTAGCAGCTCCTGTGAATCCATGCAGAAGTGCAGAGACCTACAGGTGGACACGTGGGCACCTCACGAGGGAGACCAGGGCTGAAGACGCCAAGCACACGGGGACCCTGACTTCTCCTTGGGGCTCTCCTGTCCTTGGGCACGACAGACACAGAGCGAGTTCAGTAAAATCATTTCTGTGCGCGCAGCGCCTCCCCACAGACAGGGTTCTCGGGGCCCGTGTGGTGCAGGCTCCGCAGCCTTGGCATCCAGCTGCCCTCAGGCAGCTGCTCCACGGGGCGGGTGGCCAGTGACAGGGGCCGCTGCCCTCTCCTCTCCGTGCAGCTAAAGCTAGCAACGACCACCTTCGGAGGAAGTTGGACATTGGCTTAGTTTCATACCATGGTATAAATAATGACAGCAGCGCCCAGGGCGAAGTGCTGGCCTCCAGGGAGGAGGAGGACAGAGCATGAAGGGTTCCCTCAGGCTGGGGGATGGGCTGGGATTTAGCTCAGTTGGTAGAGCGCTGCGCTGCAATCTCTGAGGTCCCAAGTTCGATTCCCAGCACCGCAAAAATGGGAGAAGGGCCTGGCAATCCACTCCCAAGGCAATCCCAAAACAGTCAGCCATTGAAAACCCTATGAGGGTCACTATGAGTCTGACACCAACTCCACGGCACCTAACAACAACAACAACAGGCTGGGGGATGAGGAAGGGGGAAGGAAGGCCGAGGGCCTCGAAGTCCAGCGAGTCTCCGTCCTTCGTTGGGCCATCCTAACGCCATAAAATGCAGGGAAAGATAGCGGAAGCCTGGCTCGGAGACGACAGTCTCAGTAGGCTTGCTCACAGATATAAAAAGAAAATTAAAAATAAGCCTTTACGATGAATCTTGCCTGGCCCAGGCTGTTACTGCAGCCAGGGGAGGCTGTGGAAATAGGCAACCCGGAGGCAAAGCACCGGAAGGCAGCGAGGGCTTCCGAACTGACAGGTGCACCCGCCACCGGGCCTCAAGACTTGCCTCGCTGCCTGTCACCAACTGCCTGGAGCCTTCCGAATGACAATCACGACAGGTCCTCATAAAGCCAAGCAAATTGACAGTCATAAAAAAAAATGTTAAAAATTTCATTCAGTGGCAATGTCTTAGTGGCGAGACTGGCTAAAATCACAGGATGAAGAAGATGGAGGAAGAGGAGGAGGAGGAAAAGAGCGAGGGTGGGGGGCACTGATAAAGCACATGGAATGCCACTGGGGCCTGGGCAGGCTCCGCCTCAGCACAAAGGACAGACCGTGAGCAGATGCCCAGGCACCTCCGCTGCAGAGGGAACAGCATCCGCACAGCCGGCGCCACCGCACTGTGCGGGGTTCCACAGAGTTCCTGCGGCCCGGCCACGGCAACTGAGAACACGCGGAAGCAAGGCCAAGTCCGTTACAAATCCTAGTGAGGAAGTGATTGGTCTTTTTCCTACGTCTTTCGTCCCTGCTCTTTGAATATCCCTCCACCTCCTCGTGCCGCAAAACAAACAAAAATAACTACAATGAAACACAACGGAAAACCATGCTTAGCGAGCTAAGGGAAACTTACTTCTGCTTTGTATTAAGCCTCAGGGAAAGAAGCGTGTTTCATCCTTCCAGAAAAAGCAAACTCGCAAACTCTCACAGAATTTAAAAAGGCACTGTGGAGTTTTGGGAACGGGTGTTGTGACCACTGAGCCTCTCGGGGCTGTTCAGACATCGACTCTAAGAGCTTCATAGGAGACGGAGGCTGCTGGCTGGAAGCGTTCACTTCCAGGGGGAAGGTAACATTCCATAAGTGAGGGGTGATGTGGGCTCTTCCCTCCTCCCACATAAATCTGTGGGCGGGGCCACACTCTGGGGTGGCCTCAGATTGGCTGATTAACTGCACAGCCCTGTGTCATGTGCTGGAATGAAGAACTGCTCCGAGACCTTGAAGGCTGTCATTGAACTACAGAGCCGGAAGTGGAGCCCACGGAGTGCCTGGGTGCTTCGAGAGGAGCAAGAGGACCCAGGACATAACTCACGGCCCCCCGTCCCTCAGGCTGCACAGCATGGAGACCCAGATGGCAAGCACGTGCCTAGGGAGCAGCCCTGGGTGAGGGGCACCCATTGCCCAGCACAGGGCTGCCCTACCCAGGGATCACCGGAGGGGCCTGGGGCAGCTGCCCTTGAATCTCCCCTGCAGCCCCTTTGTCACCAAGGACAAGGCAGGAGACCGCTCTCTTCTCCTCTGTGAAAGTACAACAGTCACTGAGAAGGTCGTTGTCATGAAAATGAAAATCCTAAGGGAACATCTTGGGCTGGGATTTAGCCCACTTGGTAGAGCGCCTCTCTGCAGTCTCTGAGGCCCCGAGTTCAATTCCCAGCACCGCAAAAATGGGAGAAGGACCTGGCAATCCACTCCCAAGGAAATCCCAAAGCACTCAGCCATTGAAAACCCTATGAGGGTCGCTATGAGTCGGATACCGACTTGACGGCACCCAACAACAACAACAGCAAGGGAACGTCTTGAAAGGCCTTTTACAACCTGTCCACGGCACATGGCCCAGTACGCATCCTATAAGCTTCAGGTTCCATAAAAGTACACAGAATGTCATGGGACTTTAAAGCGCCCCCAAGCCCTTGGCTGGGAATGGCGGTGGCGGGGAGCAGAAGATGTGCTAGACGGCGCCCATGTGTATTTCTCTCAGAGGCAAAGGGTGGCCTGCGGAGCGTCGCTCAGTTACAAATCAGACAGCAGAAGGAAGAGAGGCGGTGGGTCAGCCCTGGCGGGCCGACGCTTCCACGAGACTTACTTGTGAGGCCAAGTGGGTTCTTTTCTGGTCGCTAGGTGGCGGTCTGGGGCCCAGAGGTACTGCTCGTCCGGCAGGGTGGCAACACCACCTTCGTATTTTAATATCTGGGGCATCCACCTTATAAACCTCTTTTCTTGAAAACAAAAAATAAAAAGCTTCTCTGGTCATTCTGTTGGCACGTATCGCTTTGGATGATGATTTTTCTCCCATGTCACCAGCAAGAGTAGAAAACCAAAGGTAAAGATCCCCGGCACGCAGCGGAAACCATTTCCCCAGCATTCAGTGGGAAGTGTTGAAACACTGAAGGAATATCGATAATCACAGTGAAATTTAGAAACTAAAACCCATATGCTGGGACTTAGCTCAGTTGGTAGAACGCTGCGCTGCAGTCCCTGAGGTCCCAAGTTCAATTCCCAGCACCCCAAAAATGGGAGAAGGACCTGGCAATCCACTCCCAAGGCAATCCTGAAACAGCCATTGAAAACCCTGTGAGGGTCGATGTCAGTCAGATACCAACTCGACGGCAACTAACAACAACAACAAAACCCGACACAGCAACTGAATAGCGCCCATCTCAAGAAAGCCTCAACCTGTCTTTTTCTCCCAGGCCACCAAGGACAACACTATGAACCACGGCCACCTTGGACGTGAGCTCCAGGTGGCCTCCCATCTCCCAGACGCTGCCTCCCTCGCACTCGTGCCTGCCTCTGAGTCCCAGCAGCCTGGCCTCTTGCACCCCACAAGCCTCAAGTGACCCCTCCCCATAGGTGACCTGCCGGGGGCTCCTTATGATCCTCTTCCTTCCAGGCTCCCATTGGGGTTTGTGCAGCCCCAGTCTGACCATGTGCAGATACTAAAAGCAGCTGGCCATGTGGTGTGGCAGCAAAGCCACCCTCAGCCTGGGAAGCAGCTCAGCCACAGAGCCCTTTACCCCTTCCTTGCTAACAGCCCTCCTACAGCTACACCCAGGAGAGACGACATTCAGGTCCTCACACCTGGGCCCACCTAAAAAATAATTAGGGAGGAGGGAGAAGAGGAGGGCGAGCCGGGAAGCTGGTCACAGATGCAGCATAAATGGTGTGAGGTGGTGCTTCTGCCAGGCAATCTCCCGGGATGCTGTTGTCCCTCGCGATCCTAATCAAAGGACAACTACAGTGCTTTATTTAGGGGACGATATTGCATCCAAGGGCTGGGATTTAGCTCAGTGGGTAGAGTGCTGCACTGCAATCTCTGAGTTCCCGAGTTCAATTCCCAGCACCACAAAAATGGGAAAAGGGCCTGGCAACCCACTCCCAAGGCAATCCCGAAACAGTCTGCCATTGAAAACCTTATGAGAGTTGCTATGAGTCGGATACCGACTCGATGGCACCTAACAACAACAACATTGCATCCAAAGAACACAAAAGCCATGGATGAAGATCTTAGCCACGATGCACAACTGTGAAATGAACTGCGTGGGGTTTCCTGTCCCAGCCTAGGGGCAGGGGACCTTCAAGTATCTGAAGATTCTGCCTGTGAGTGAGCTCTAGTCACGTTTCCACTTGGCAACACAGGAAATAGCCACGTGACCTTGGCCAGGATTCCTGCCCTTACCACACCTCAGTTTCCTCATCTGTAAAATACCCAACCTATATCATAAAACAGGGCTGGGATTTAGCTCAGTTGGTAGAGCACTGCGCTGCAGTCTCTGAGGTCCTGAGTTCGATTCCCAGCACCGCAAAAATGGGAGAAGGGCCTGGCAATCCACTCCCAAGGCAATCCCGAAACAGTCAGCCATTGAAAACCCTATGAGGGCCGCTATGAGTCGGATACCGACTCGACGGCACCTAACAACAACAACATATCATAAAACAAGTCAGTAAACACCTCCAAAGTTGTTTTTGTAACTCTTCGTAAACTGTTTGTAAACTGTTTTTAAGCCACAAATATGAAAACTATGATTATCAGTAAACAGTTATGTAAAATACGAAAGGAACTTGTAATTTGGTGATATTATCACAGGCAGGGAGGGAATAGGAGGAGGAAATTAGATCTTCTCCTAGTCAAGGGCTCTCTGCATATTTTATCTAATTTTCAAGAGACAAAATTAACCTGTCCGTAAACTAGCTGCTAACAGCAGAATTTTACAAGTGTTCTCACCCACCACTGTATTACAGGGTACACACGTTTCTATTTCTTCAACATCTACATAACATACCTTTTCTCTTTGTGTTGTGTCTTAAGGGGAACTTTTTCTTAAAAGACACTCGCACACTGCCTCCCTGCAACAGAAACCGGCAGTGTTAGCAGCGGATCCTCCTTCCTCTGGGCCGTAAGAAGAGTCCTCAGGGTCAGAATGCCCGGAGCCCTGAGGTGCAGGGTTTGCACACTGGGGGTCAGTCCGCTGGAGGTGTCAGTGCCCTCCAGGATGACTTGCCAAAGCGCAGAAGCCAGTGCTGGGAGATCAGCCAGGGTCAGCTTCACTCCGGCCGGACATAGATGTCCAGACCGAACCCCTAAAGCCTGCGGGTCCATGCTTTCTAGGCAAGCTCTAGGCGTCTGGCCCTGGGGTCCAGGCCCTCTCTGCTGGACCCATGTCAGGGCAGCTCAGCAACCCAGCTGGAGACCAGGGCGGAAGCTCCCACTTCACACTGCCTGGGGGGGGGGGGGGGGTCACTGCATGTTTTCCACCAATGACCTTTCCCCCCAAACATATTCCACATCCAAAATCACCCTGCTTCAACTTCAAAAAGAGTCACTCCTATTCTGACAATAGGAATAGCCAGATGATCTACAGAATTATAACCTTGAACCCATCACGGAGCTGAGGTCCCAGAGCAAGCAAGCAGCCTATAGGCAGAGTCCTCTGAGGAGGTGCAGGTGGGAGACCGGCTTCCAGGGAAGGGTCAGGAGGAAGGCAGGACCACCCGAGAAGGGGATGAGAAGATTTCTGCCAGGAGTGGGGGGAGGAGGGATGGATTAAGAAAGTGTGTGTGTGTGTGTGTGTGAGAGAGAGAGAGAGAGAGAGACAGAGACAGAGACAGAGACAGAGATGACAGAGAGAGTGGGAGATTGCACACACAGGAGCTCATGAGCGTGGGCACGCGTGAGGACCCACAGCCAGGCAGGACCACCTGAGAAGGGGATGAGAAGATTTCTTCCAGGAGTGGGGGGAGGAAGGATGGATTAAGAAAGTGTGTGTGTGTGTGTGTGTGTGTGTGTGTGTGTGTGTGTGTGAGAGAGAGAGAGAGAGACAGAGACAGAGACAGAAACAGAGACAGAGACGACAGAGAGAGTGGGAGATCGCACGCACAGGAGCTCATGAGCGTGGGCACGCGTGAGGACCCACAACCAGGGAGCTGCAGGTAGGTGCAAGGAGAGACCACGTCTTCTCTCTCTCACTTTCCCCACATGCTTGGCAGGGTGCACCAAGAGTCTGGGGCCCAAGCAGGTCACAGAAAGGCCCTCATGACGCACGCTGGGGTGACAGTGCAGACACTGCCTCAGGAACCCCAGATGCCCGCCCTCAGCTGCCAGGAGAAGAAGAGGAGAAAAAGAGGCCCCCACCACCCACAACCAGCAGGCCGCCGAGCCTCGGGGGACAGGCGACAGGAGTCTACAGCCGGGGAGGGAGCGTGAGCACCCACAGCTGAAGGTGGAGCAGCGAGACAGAGAACATCTCTGCCGGAAAACCAGCCGCCCGCCGGGCCCCAGGGCCCAGGCTTGAAGCTGGTGGCACAGGGACGGAACCATAGCAACCACGGACTAACCTGCATTCCTGCCTACACCGTTTCAATTCCCACTGAAGGCCTCGAGGAGGAGGAGACACCAGCGCTTCAGGGCGCGTGTATGACCCGCCTGTCGCTACGGCATGTGGCAAACCCAGCCTGCTGTCCGTGTGCTTTTGTACCGCAAGAAGCCCTTCCACTCGCGGACCATCTGTGTCTGCTTTGGCAGGGCAACTGAGCCGAGGGGCTGCAAGACCGCTGGTATGGCCACAAGTCTACAATATTTTCTGGCACCTTACAGAAGAAGTTTGCCAAGCCCCAGAGTATACGAGGTTAAGTTTGTAACCAAAATGTATCAAACACACGGAGAAACAAGAAAACCAACTCACCACCAACTCATAAAGCAATCAATAGAAACAGACACAGAGATGCTCTGCATACTGGAGCCACCCAACAGGGAATTTGAAACAACGCTAATAGACGCATTCTATTGTATTTATTTTTACATTTATAATTTTTACATTTATATTTATAATATTTATATTTATATTTATAAGACACATTCGCTGCTAGAGCAGGAGCAAACGAAGGTCCATGGGCCAAATCTGGCCTTCAGCTGGGTTTTGTACAGTGTTATTGGAACATGCCACCCCCATCTCTCTCCTTCTCTCTATGGCCAGTTTCTCATTACAATAGCAGAGCTGAAAAGGTGAAACAGACTGCCTGGCCCACAGAACCAAATACTCACTCACTATCTATTTGTGGATGCTGTGATTTAGCTCAGTTTAGGTAGAGCACTGCTCTGCTGCCTCTGAGGTCCTGAGTTCGATTCCCAGTACCACAAACATGGGAGAAGGACGTGGCAATCCCTCCCGAGGCAATTCCGGAAAACGTCTGCCACTGAAAACCCTATAAGGGTCGTTATAAGTCAGACATGACTCGATAGCACCTAACAACACAACATCTATTTATGGAAAGTTTGCGAATCCCTGCTCTTGTGGAAGTGGTGAACATCACTCATTAACGAATGAGAGATTTCACCAGAAAAGAATAAACTATAAAAACTGGAAACACTAGAAATGGTAAATGGTAACAGGTGACTAGATCAGCTCATCGATAAAATAAAGAGAGCCAAGTAAAGAGTCAGCAAAGTGGAAGATAGGTCAGCCCTGAAGACAACTGGAAAAGCAGAGGGGCGCGAGAGGCAGAGCAACCAGAGCCCTGGAACAGCCCCACGCTCTGAGGTACGCGGAACTGAAACTCGTGACAGAAACTACAGACGTGAGGAACCAGAAACGGGGACAAGGGAACAGCTGAGGCTTTCTGAGAAATGATGAAACATAGAAGGACATCGGGAAGGACAGACAGAAACACAGCGAAGAAACCTGAGAACAAAGGAGAGGGGAAATCTCAAAACACTAGAGACATAGTCCAACTTCTAAAAACCAAACAGGATAGCTTAAAGGAAGCCAGAGGGGGGAAAGATCCATATACGCAGAAAAATAAACAGAAGTATAGCAAGGTTCATGATCAGAAATCAGTGGAATGAAAACTTTAAGGCTCTGAAAGAAAAAAATCTATCAACATGGAATCTGTTGTTATTTATTTATTTGAAGTATTGGAGAGCTGAACCCAGGGTTTCGCGCGTTTTCTGGAAAGCGCTCTACCACTGAGCTGCACCCTCAGTCCCTTGTTTATTTCCTTTTTATCTTGAGACAGGGTCTCGTTAAGTTACTCAGGCTGCCTCTGGCCTCAAACCTGCTATCTTCCTGCCTCTCCCTCCTGAGTCACTGGGATTACAGATGTGCACCACCACGCCCAGCTCAACATGGAAGTCTATATCCTATGAGAGTGTCTCATAAATGAAAGGTCCCAAAATATACAAAATGAAAATTCATAGGCCTGAGAAGAGAAACAGACAACTCAACAATAACAGACGAGACTTGGGTACCTCACTTTCAGTAATGGGTATAACAACTAGGTGGACCCACAAAGAAACAGAAGACTTGAGCAACAATATAAACCAACTGGACATAAGGATACCAATAGGACACTTCATCCAGCAATCAAAGAAAGCATATTCTTCTCAAGTACACAGAAAATATCATTCAGGATAGATCAAATATTAGGTCACAAAACAAGCTTCAATTAATTTAAAAATATGGAAAATACATGACATAAAAAATTTCATATAACCTATGCTCTCTAAATATGAAAAAATGAAATTAGAAATCAATAACAGAAGGAAACTTGGAAATTTTGAAAATGTGAAAATTTTAAAAACATTCTTAAATTTAAAATATAGATCAGAGAAGACACTACTGGGAAATCAGAAAACATTTTGAGATGAATGAAAATTAACACACAACAAAATATGAGATTCACCTATAGCAACACTTGGAGGGAATTTCATAGCTTTAAATACCCTGTGAAAAAGGAAGAATAATATCAAATTAGCAACTAAAGCTTCTATCTTAAGAAATTATTTTATTTAAAAAAGAGGCCAAACTAAGCCCAAAGCAAGCAGAAGAAAAAATAATAAAGGTTAGCATGGAAAAATGAAATAAAAAATAGAAATAGCTAGAGAAAAATTAATGAAACTTTGGTTTTTATAAATATCAGTAAAGTCAGCAAACTTTTAGCTAGACGGAACAAAAAAACAAAAAACACACAAATCCACAAAATCAGAGATGCACAGGGAGTATCAGTACAAAACTCATGGAAATAAAGTGGATTAGAAAGCAATATAATAACCTGTTGTTGCTGTTAGGTGCCGTCGAGTCGGTATCCAACTCATAGCGACCCTCATAGGGTTTTCAATGGCTGACTGTTTCGGGATTGCCTTGGGAGTGGACTGCCAGGCCCTTCTCCCATTTTTGCGGTGCTGGGAATTGAACTCGGGGCCTCAGAGACTGCAGCGCAGCGCTCTACCCACTGAGCTAAATCCCAGCCCAATATAATAACTGGTTGCTAGGAAATTCAAAAAACTACATAAAGAAACTCCTAGAAGAACACAAACTATTGAAACTGACTCTAGAAGAAACAGAAAGTATAAACAAAATTGTAATAAGAAATTGAATTAGTAATCAAAATTACTTCCCATAAAAAAAGCCAAGCCCAAGCAGGGCATGGCGGCACACATCTATAATCCCAGCAACTCGGGAAGCAGAGGCAGGAGGATAGTGAGTTCAAGACCAGAGGCAGCCTATGAAATTTAGGAAGACCCTGTCTCAAGATAAAAGATAAAAAGGGGGCTACAGGTGCAGCTCAGTGGTAGAGTGCTTGTAAAGTATGAGTGAGACCCTAGGTTGAACCCCTAACTAACTAATGGGAAAAAAAAAAAAAAAACCTAAGCCCAGATGTCTTCACTGATAAATTCTATCAAACATGTAAAGAAAAATTAACACATAACGGATATTCTCCACCACAAAAAGAATGAACTACTGATTCATGCTACAAAATGGACAAATCTGGGGAACCTCAAAACCCTTATAAATCTCATTCATGTTTCAGGGTTCAAGTCAATAGAAAAATCAAACTGTTTTTCTTTATATTATCAATAAACAATTAAAACCAAAGTTTTAGGTGTCATGTACAAGAGGTCCTAAATCAAAACATGTATGCATAAACCTGATAAAACAGGGGAAGATCAGTGTGCTAAATGCCACCAACATGAACTTTTTTAGAAAGTCATAGATCTAGATTGAGACCACGTTCACGGTATATCACATCCAATATCATTCACACATAATCTCTCCAAATTGATCTGTGGATCTTTGCAGTCCCAACCAATCCTAACAGGGATCCTACAGAAATTAACAAGTCAATTCTAGTATGTATTTGTTTGGAAAGACAAAGGTCTAGAATAGTCCAAAATAATGTTGAAAAGAAGTAATAAAATGGGAGGCATCGCATAATCTGATTTTAAAAATCAAGATCTGATTTCGGTAATCAAGAAAATGTGCTACTGGTGGAAGATACAGATCAGCAGGACAGAATGAAGATACAGACAAAACCAACATATACATAGTTAATTGGTTATAAAAATGTACAAATAATTTTTAGGCAGAAAGCATATTTTTTTCAACAAATGACATAAGAGCAATTAAACACCTGCATGCAAAAGAAAAGAACCTCATTCCATATGATAACACATATAAAAATTAACTCAGAATGGGTCCTGGACATAAACATAAGGCCTAACATCATCAGGTGTCTACAATAAAATGTGAGAGAAATCTTTGGGACCATTGTTAGGAATAGAAATGTTGTTATTAGGTGCCATTGAGTCAGGTCAGACTCATAGTGACCTGATAGACAACAGACAACATACTCCCCAACACTTTGCCATGTCCAGCACTGTGTCAGGGCTTCTCTGCTATTCACAGGGTTTTCAATGGCTGATTTTTTTTTACATTGTTCCCACAGTAGGCTGCCAAGTCCTTCTCCTGGTTTTGCAGTGCTGGGCATGGAACCCAGGGCCTCCGAGCACGCAGTGCAGCACTCTAGCAATTGAGCTAAACCCACAAAACTCACATATGACATGAAAAGCACAGCCTGCGAAAGAAGAAACTGGTGAGGCAGACTTGCAAACGTAAAACTCCTGCTCATCAGGATACAGTGCTATGAGAGGGAAAAGACAGGCCCTCCACCTGCAAAACGAATCTGTGAAGATGTAGCTATCTGACTGAGATTTATCCACAGTCCACACAGAACCCTTGAGGCTCAGTCACAGGAGGGCAAACTACATAGTGATCAACATGGAGGCAAAAGATTGGAACAGACATGTCCTCAAAGATGCTCTGTGGACAGCAGATACGCACGTGAGGTCTGCACAATACACGTCATTAGGGAATGCAAAATGAATAGCACATGAAGTGTGACTACAAAACGCAGTCCTAAATTCTTTCACTGGCAGTGCCAACTGCCGACAAGGCTGCAGATCGACGGAAATCTTCACTCGCTGCAAGCGGGACTGAAGAGGACAGGACAGACAGCTGCTGGGGAAGTTTGCCATGTCTTACACAGTGAAACACACACACCTGGCCCAGCCATCCCACTGGGACCCAATCTACATACTGCAGATTTGAGAGGCCAGAATGGGATAAGAGATGTTGTGTCGTTAGGTGCCAAGTTGTGTTGTTAGGTGTCGTCAAGTCGTGTCTGACTCATAGCGACCCTCATAGGGTTTTCAACAGCTGATTGTTTCAGGATTGCCTCAGGAGTGGGTTGCCACATTCTTCTCCCATTTTTGCGGTGCTGGGAATGGAACCCGGGACCTCAGAGACTGCAGCGCGGCGCCCTACCAACTGAGCTACATCCCAGCTGGGATGAGAGATAGGAACAATAAACTCTTCACTGTGAACACTTCCTCGGTTCCAGGTACACCTCAGGCATTTTGAAATGACCTTCCAGGGTCTGCTATAGCAATGTACTTCTCTTACTCAGGTGTCGTGAAATGAGAATGTCAAGGGCCGGGATGGGTCACACGGCCCTGGCCTCCACCTCTGCTCTTTGACACCTCAATTGGGACCTGGTACTCCAGCACTACATGGGTGTTTGGGGTCCCCCACGCAGGCTGTGAACGTGCCACTGTCACCACCAACCTTGCCTAACGCATGGCTTCTCCAAAGATGGTCTGTGGGTTCCTGGGAGTGTCCAGAGCCACCCGATGGGCTGAGGGGCTGGTGAATGATGTTCACAGTACAAAGGCTGGCTGGCTTCTCCCTGTGTGGCATTTGCACTGATGGCACAAAGACAATGGGAAAGCCTGCTGGGTCCTGAGGACAAACCAACCCATGGCTCCACACTGCACCCATCACCACCGGATTCCTTCAGTGCATATCAGTGACACTTAAAATGTCATTTGATGGAGGAATAGAATTATTGCTGTTTTTAAATACTGGCCTTGCGTCCATGACCCTTTACTATCCTAAGGAACTGAGAAGCTCACATAAAGCGCCTCTGCTGCACACCCCGGTACCACTCTCTCAAGAAAAGTCACCTATGTTACGGCCACGTTGCAAGGCGAGTTAGCCACCTGTCTCGCGGAATATGATTCTACTTGAAAGCAGAAATAGCACATCATACTCACTCATTCTTGCACATCTGGTCGACAGTTCCTCACACAAAATGAGGTTATAACTTCAGTGAAAACAACTGACAGGACGTGAGCTCTAATGATAAAATTCGAGCATTCAAAACAAATCGGCATTTGCAAAATGTTGCGTGTGTTTGACAGCTTCCTAAAACTAGAAGTCTCTTCTAAAGATAGTAATGAAAATATTGATGCATGCAAATTCCTTTTTTTTTTTTTTTTTTTTTTTGCAATAGTGGGGGTTGAACCCAGGGCCTCGCGCTTGCATGCTCTGCAAGTGCTGGACCACTGAGCTGCACCTTCAGCCCATTTTTTTTTACTTTTTGAGACAGGGTTTTGGCTAAGTTACACAGACTGCCTCTGGCCTCCAACTTGCGATCCTCCTGCCTCCACCTCCCGAGCCGCTGGGATTACAGGTGTGCACCACCACACCCGGCTGATGTGAATTCTTTGTTGTTAGGTGCCGTTGAGTCGGTATCCAACTCATAGCGACCCTCTGTACAACAGGGGAAACACTATTGTCAGTGCTTCTCTGCTGTTCATAGGGTTTTCAATGGCAGATTGATTTTTGGGAGGGGGTTGCCAGGTCCTTCTCCCAAGCCTACAGCTTCTGGTGTTCCCAGGCAGTCTCCCATCCAGGTACTAACCAGGCCC
>VMDO01004593.1:0-39496 GCA_007922755.1 Pedetes capensis
ATCTCAGAAGCTAAGCAGGGTCGGGCCTGGTTAGTACCTGGATGGGAGACCGCCTGGGAACACCAGAAGCTGTAGGCTTGGGAGAAGGACCTGGCAACCCCCTCCCAAAAATCAATCTGCCATTGAAAACCCTATGAACAGCAGAGAAGCACTGACAATAGTGTTTCCCCTATTGTACAGAGGGTCGCTATGAGTCGGATACTGACTTGACAGCACCTAACAACAACAACAACATTCTAGCACTAGTCTCTAATGAGTCAAAGGAGAAGGAAGAGGGTGGTGATCGGAAGAAAACTAACCATACTTATAATGTTCCACTTCTTGACTTAAGTCTGGTTACATGACTGCATTTATTTTGTGATAAATCATTGGATTGTACAGTTGTGATGTACTATGGCTTAAATGCTGGGGGTTAGCTCTATTGAAAGAGTGTCACTTTGTGCTCTGAGGTCTTGGGTTCGATCCCTAGCACTGCAAAAATGGGAGAAGAATGTGGCAGCCCACTCCCAGAACAATCTGGAAACAATCAGCCATTGAAAACCCTATGAAAAGCAGAGAAGCACTGACATGGTGCTGGGCATGACACAGTATCTGGAGTGTTTCCTTGTGTTGTCCATAGGGTTGCTATGAGTCAGACCCAACTCAACGGCACCTAACATCAACAAATGGTTTAAATGTCTGTCTCCCTCAGATTCAAATGTTGAAACCTAAACGGCCAGATGATGACTTTAGGAGGTGGGGCCCTTGAGAGGCAATTAGGTTAGGAGGGGGAACCCTCACGAATGGAATTAGGACTCTTGTGGGCAGCTAAGGAGACTGGATTTCTCTTTCTTTCCATTGTGTGAGGAAATAGCTAGAAAGCACCATCTATGAACCAAAAAGCAGGTTCTCACCAGAGACCAACTCTGCTGGTACCTTGACCTTAGATTCCCCAGGATTTAGAACAGTAAGGAAATTTCTGTTACTTATAGATCCCACTCACCCTTTGATATTTTGTTATAGCAGCCACAACAGCCTAAGACATGATGTGTCTTCCTTCCTGCGTTTATGTTAGATATGTTGTTGTTGTTGTTAGGTGCCAGGGAGTCGGTATCCGACTCATAGCGACCCTGCATACCACAGGCAAAACACTATTGTCAGTGCTTCTCTGCTGTTCATAGAGTTTTCAATGGCGGATTGATTTTTGGGAGTGGGTTGCCAGGTCCTTCTCCCAAGCCTGCAGTACCTGGTGTTCCCAGGCAGTCTCCCATCCAAGGACTAACCAGGCCTGACCCTGCTTAGCTTCCGAGATCTGACAGGATCGGATGCCACAAGGCTATGGCTGCAGGCATGTTAGATATAGATTACAATTTTATTTTTAAAAACTTGGGAGAAATGCTGGGGCCTGTGGCTCATGCGTATAAACCTAGCACCTCAGGAGGTAAAGGCAGGAGGATTGCAATTTCAAGGCCAGAGGCCACCTGCATAACTTATCGAGATCCTGTCTCAAAATAAAACATTAAAGGAAGGGGCTGTAATGCAGCTCAGTGAGAGAGCACTTGCCTGGCCTGTGCAAGGCCCTGAGTCCAATTCCCCAGTACTGAAAAAGCAACAACAACAACAAAACAAAACAAAAAATAAACACTTTTTTTTTAGGGAAGACCAGACAAGCTCAGACATCAGAGAGATGTAGGGAGGCAGGGAACTTCAAAAGTCTGGAAAACGTATTGTTTCATGACTGGGGAGGCAGAAATGAAAGGGAAATATGATTATTTTTTAAAAGAGAAATGTGCATTCTGACTACACTTCTTATGCCTCTTTCTTCCCCTTTCCTTCTCATTGCACACCTTGAGGTAGCAGAAACACCTCCAGTAGGGAGAGACAGGGGAAAGGGGTGGGTGGGGAAAAGATAGGGAAAGAAAATGAGCAAGATCTGTTGGAATAAAAAAAAACAGTTTGCAGCTTCCTCAAATTCCATATTCACTTGGCTAAGAGGCAGCGTTTTTGAAAATACAAATGTTGCTGAACATTGTCAGCCATTCCTGGTAAGGGAGGAGTCCTTTGTTGAGCTTCCTCCAATGCCCAGCTGGTGTGTACCCAGGAAATGGGCCACTTGAGTGGCAGGAGGAGAGGAAAAGAGGGAACGATCAGGCTTAGATAGGTTATGAGTCAGAGGTTTTTGGCAGCCCAGAGGCAGCGTGGATATCCCAGCCCACGTGGACAAAGGGGAAGGGATATCTGCAAGGCTTCCTGGTGTTGCCAAGTGTCTGCCCAACCCGTGGGGGCTTCATTGTCAGGCTCCCTGGCCCCACCTGTGAAGATCATTAGAAACCTGGCTTTATTAACAGCCCCACCTGAGCAGGCTCCTCCTTAGTATCGTGGTGAGTATCCCCGCCTGTCATGTGGAAGACCGGGGTTCAATTTCCCAATGGGGAGCCAGGGCTGGGGTTTAGCTCAGATCATAGAGTGCTGCTCTGAGTGTGTGCTCTGAGGCCCTGGGTTCGATCCCCAGCACTGCAAAAATGAGAGAAGGACCTGGTAGCCCAATGCTAAAACCATCAGCCATCGAAAACCCTCTGAATAGCAGAGAAGCACTGACATAGTGCCAGGCATGGCACAGTGTCAGGGAGTGTTTCATTCTGTTGTACATAGGGTCGCTATGAGTCAGATCTGACTCAGCAGCACCTAACAACAAACCTGAGCTGGGGGTGCCTACCTCAACAGGTGACTGGCTTGGCCCAGAGGAGGAGCCATTTAAACTGCAGGCCCTGCCCCGCCTTGAGCACCATGGAGAGCACTACTCAGGGAGCAATCCTGTGGCTGTTGCTTCCTCTTGTAGATCCCTTGGAACAGGCTACCTGCACGGGGATGGTTGCCCTCCTGCATCCTTGTCAGCCAAACTGGATCCCCCATGCACCTGAATCTATTTGACTTCTAGGCCTGGCTCATGTCCCCACCCCCAAGCTCCCATTGGCCAAGAGGAAAATGGCGGCTGCCACTGGCAAACATGTCCCTCCATTCTGTTATGTGCCAGGCACTAGCCTATGCCCTTTAAATGTGTTATCGCATGACATCCCAACTATCATATACAGCAAGTACCATTTATTAGTATTCTGATTTTAAAGATGTAAAACTGAGGCACAGCAAAGTTAAGAAACTTAGCTAAGTGCACACAGCAAGGATGTATACTACTGGGATTCACATTCTTAACCACCAGGCTATGCTGAGTCAGGCACTGGGGAGGCTGAGAAGTCCAGCCACAGCGAACACCTCCAAGACAGAGCGATGATCCCATACAGCAAGAAAGACAAGAGACTTCCAAAGGCGAACTTGGCATGGTAGGTGCTCCCTGGCCACCCTCCCAGCTGACACAAACACCGCAGCAAGCTGAGACTCCAGTGTCTGGCAGGGAAAAGGAAAGCACCCGCCAGGAAAGGAAGACTTAGTATCAAAGCTGGCTGGCTGCACGCTGGGCTTTGAAGCTGGTGCCCAGGCAAGCTCTGCTGTGGATCAGGGCCCCACAGACATCCTCATGAGAGGGTCCCCGTGGAGTTAGGAGGGAGCCAGCCCCGTTACACCTCCAAAGCTAGCCTGTGATCTCATCATCTCCTCCTCCTGCTACGCCATCTCCACCGCTGCTTGCTGTTTATATCTGCCCTTGCCGCTCACTAGAGCTACAATGTGAGTTCTAGAACGTGGGCTCTAGGGGTCCACAGGCCTCCACAGGCTGACTTTCCCATCGCTGCATCCCAAACACCTAGAAAGGTGAGGGAGACTCAGAGAAGCTCAGTCAATATCTATTATGTAATTCTTTAAATTTAATTATTCATTCATTCTTTTTAAAATAGGAGACTCAGAGAAACTCAGTCAATATTTATTATGTGATTCTTTAAATTTAATTATTCATTCATTCTTTTTTAAAATAGGGAGTTGCTCTCTATTCCGGGCAGGACTTGAACTTAGGATTTTCCTGCCTCAGCCTCCTGAGTGGCTGGGATGGCAGGTGTGTGCCACCATGCCAGGGTCAATGGATATTTATTAAATAAGTGGATATGAACCAATTAAACACACACCATTCTGTCTGAATAGCACTGAGGGTGCCGGTCATTCTCCAGATCCATCCTGCACCCTTGTCTGCCCTGTTCTGGCCCTCATAGCCTAATGAGCTGGCCTGTACTATGCCAGACCCTCTGCCTGGAGGCTGCTGATTGCACCAGCAGAAAATGGGGCAAGAGACAGGGTAGGGGCGATTCCCCCCAGGCCCTTATCAGCTCCTCACTGGCTCCAATGGCACCACTTGGTCCCTCCTCCTGTGGGGTCTGGGGCAGGCCAACATCCCCTTATGGCAGGCAGGTGTCTGGGAGCCCAGTGCCCTTGGCAGTGCCCTTGGCCCTGCCCTCAGCTGAGGACTCTGAGTCTTTATCAAAGCCTCTTCCTCTCAGCCATCTGGGATGAAGCTGTTCTTGTTGGAATCCCGTCCCCTAAGCCAGGCAACTCTCTTGTTGTGTGTATATGATCCAAGCATCTGTTCTGTACTTGCAAATGGTGCACACATGATTTTTTGTTTCGATTGCTTAAACTTGTTTTAAAATTGGCAGTTCTCATTATTTTTACCCCTTCCTCAAGTACTGGCACAACTCAATACTTTGATTATCTCTGTGTGAACTTGTGGTGGTTGTCTGTGTGTGTCCGTGTCATCTGTGTGTGTCTCTATGTGTGCATATTTGCCGTCAAAGGGAAAACTTTATTTTGACTGTATGAAACTTAGAAATATTTAAACATCAGGCAATATCTTAAACAAAACAGCCAATGTTTTTCAAATTACAGATTAGGAAAAAATGGTTGCAAAATTTCAACTCCCTTAAATTAATGTAGTCTACAGTCATGCCACCCAGGTGTCTGATCTCAGAAGCTAAGCAGGATTGGTTCTGGTTAGTACTTGGATGGGAGACCACCTGGGAATACTGGGTGCTGTAGACTTGGGAGGAGGACGTGGGGGCCACTGAAAACCTTGTGAATAGTGGTGAAGCACTGACATAGTGCCGGGTGTGCTACAGTCTCAGGTAGTGTTTCGTTCTGTTGTACACAGGTCACTATGTGTCAGACCTGACTCAACAGCACCAAGCAACAACAACAACAACAACAAATTAATATGTGAATTTAAGGCTAAACTTTTAAAAGTACTATGATGTTTGAATGAGTCATTGTTGTTTAGGTTTTGTTTTTTTCCAATTACTTTTGTAACCAATCAAAGCTTATTCAGGGAAATAACTATTCAATTACTTCTACAGATTTCTAGTAATAACTCCTGGTGTATTGAAGTGGCCTTTGTTGTTTTAAACGTGTTTATCTACACCAAACTTCAGTGATGGCTTAAGTTATAGTGGAGCTTTTATTTAAATCAAAATGAAATACTCTACCTAAATCTAGAGGATGTAGAGAAAATGTATTCATAAGTATTTTACTAAACAAATCTTTATTTGATAACGACTATAATGAATCTGCCTGCAGCCATACCACTGTGGCGACCAGTCCTGTCAGATCTCAGAAGCTAAGCAGGGTCAGACCTGGTTAGTACTTGGATGGGAGACTGCCTGGGAAAACCAGATGCTGTAGGCTTGGGAGAAGGACCCGGCAGCCCACTTCCAAAAAAACAATCAGCCACTGAAAACCCAATGAATAGTAGAGACGCACTAACAATAGTGTTTCGCCTGTTGTACATAGGGTTGCTATGAGTCTGACACTGACTAGACGGCACCTAACAACAACAACTATCTTAAAAGTGGAACATCTTCTTGTATAGGACCAAGGTGTTATTGTTAGGTGCCACTGAGTTGAGTCCGGCTCATAGTGACCCTCATAGGGTTTTCAATGGCTGACTGTTTCGGGATGCCTTGGGAGTGGGTTGCCACATCCTTCTTCCATTTTGCGGTGCTGGGAATCGAACTCCGGACCTCAGAGACTGCAGAGCAGCACTCTACCAACTGAGCTAAATCCTAGTCCATAAGACTAAGATAGCAGCCATTAAACAACAGTAGCTAAACTAGAAGAGAGAGATCAAAATCACTTTCTGGAGGGCCCAGGCAGATGTCCTGCTGTTATGGTGAGGCTGTGGTGGGGGGCTGCTGGGAGGGCTGAGTCAAACCTGGAGGTGACCTTGAGCCTCCTCCCTCGGGCCTTGATGATCCAGGGGTGGCCTTGGTCATCCCGGGCCTCCATGTGCTGTGTGAGGAACATTAAGGACAGAGAGCCATGGGACAGGCTGGCCTTGGACGCCACAGAGCCAGCACGCACCTTTTCCACAGTTGTCCTTTCTGTGCCACCCAGCTTCCTCCGCAGGGACACAGCGGTCACTCAGCACTCTGTTACAGAAGAGACCCTCCTCTTGGTAGGAAGAGGGCATGTCCCCACTTGCTGCCCACGTCTCTGGCCGCGTTCTTGCAGAGGAGGCGGGTCTGGCGTGCGTGCTTCCTGCATCTGCGCACAGAGAATTCTAACCCGATCTGTGGGCAGCGCCCTTCCTCCTCCGATGCGATTCAGGCAGCAGGGCAGCCTCCGCTGAAGGCTCTCTACCTGACGCCGCCGCTGAGAATATTCATGCTGCAAAGATGCTATGCAGTTTGGAGAGTTTTTTGTCCTGAAAGCGTGCCGATCATTTGATTTTTCTATACACCATTTTCTGTATAGGTCTATTTCTTCTTCAGGGCTTCCAAAGGACACATTTAACTTAACATCATCAATGAGACTCTTCAGATCCAGACACCCGGTGATCTTTTTCTCACTTCCAAGTTCCCACCATCCACTTGCTCTCTATAGAGACCCGGCCAGTGTATGGTCTTCACATGGGTTCAGCCAAAGATTTGAATACTTTACTTTTCATGACCTGTGCCATTCATGTATTTGTTGTTGTTGTTAGGTGCCGGTGAGTTGGTATCCAACTCATAGCGACCCTCATAGGGTTTTCAACGGCTGACTGTTTCGGGATTGCCTTGGGAGTGTATTGCCAGGTCCTTCTTCCATTTTTGCAGTGCTGGGAATTGAACTTGGGACCTCAGAGACTACAGTGCAGTGCTCTACCAACTGAGCTAAATCCTAGCCCTTGAGTACTCTAGCATTTCCATTTCCTTCTTATCTTAACTTCTTTGCTTCCATCCAGCAATGCCTTGCTTGAACAGTTCTGGATTGCTAAAGATGAATGCTTTCATGCAAACCCTCTGCTATTTTTTTCTAATTTTTTTTTCTCCAGGTGTATGGACCTGAGTTTCTGATGCACACCATTTTCCTTCTCTCAGAAGAAATTCTTTTAACCATTTTTGCAAGGCAGGTTTCCTGGGGACAAATTCCCTTGATTTTTTGCTTATGTGAGAAAGCCTTTCTTTCCCTTCTCTTCTGAGATATAATTTCACTGCATACAGTATTCGAGTTTGGTTTTTTCCCCCAACACTTTAAATATTTCACTGCAGTCTCTTATTGCTCACATGGTATCTGAGCCCATTTTCTGTTTCTATAACAGACTGCCACAGACAGGGAAGTTTATAGAGCACAGAGGTTTAGTTAGCTTAGGGTTGTAGAGGCTGGAAGTCCAAGAGTATGGTGCTGGCATCTAGTGAGGACCTTCCTCTGTGCCATTACATGGTAAGATGTAGCAAGCTTGCTGGAAAGGGCTCATTTTTATGACAAAGCCCCTCCCTCAAAGACCCACACATCCATTAATCCACAAGTGGATCAATCCACTTGTTAGGGCTGAGCCCTCACGGCCCAACAACCTCCTAGGGGCTCCACCTCCAAATACCATTAATATGTGAATTTGAGGAGCAAGTTTCCAAGACACGAAATCTAGAGGATGCATTCAAACTATGTATTGTTGTTGTTGTTGTTAGGTGCCGTCCAGTCGGTATCTGACTCATAGCAACCCTCATAGGGTTTTCAATGGCTGACTGTTTCAGGATTGCCTTAGGAGTGGATTGCCAGGGCCTTCTCCCATTTTTGCGGTGCTGGGAATTGAACTCGGGACCTCAGAGACTGCAGCGTAGGGCTCTACCCACTGAGCTAGATCCCAGCCCAACTATGTCTTAGTCATATATTATTCAGCTGGAACATCACTGTGGCAGAGAAACTGACTAAGATAAGGTTATGGCAGAAAAGATTTATTGGGGGCTCACAGTTAGAGGATCATAGTACATAATGGCAAAGGGGCAGGTATGGCAAGGCGTGCATGGCAGGTCCATGGCAGAGAACCTCACTTCATGGTGGATCAGGAGTAGAGAGCAGAGAGGGAGTGACTGGAACCAGGGCTCCGCTTAAAACTTCCAAAGGCCCATCCCCAAAGACTACTTCTTCAAAGCTGGAATCTGCCTCCCAAAGTTTCACAACCTCCCAGGACAGCCACCAGCTTGGGGACCCAACACACAAACCCAGGACCTTTGGGAGACATTTTGGATCCAATCCATAACACCATGGCACTTGGTTTGTGAAGAGAAGTCTGTGGTAAGCCTCATCTTTGTTCCTTTCTGTTGTGTTGTTAGGTGCTGTCGAGTCAAGGCCAACTCATAGCAACCCTCACAAAGTGTTCAATGGCTGATTGTTTCGGGATTGCTTCGGGAGTATATCGCCACATCCTTCTCCTGTTTGTGCCTTTATTGGTAAGCTGTTTTCCTCTCCTCCGGCTTCTTTCAGGATTCCCTCTGTGTCTTTGATTTTCTGTAGCTTGAATATGATATGCCTAGGTGTAGTTGCTATGGTGTGCATGAGCTTTGTTGTTGTTGTTAGGTGCCGTTGAGTCAAGTCCGACTCATAGCGACCCTCATAGGGTTTTCAATGGCTGACTGTTTCAGGATTGCCTTAGGAGTGGGTAGCCACATCCTTCTCCCATTTTGCAGTGCTGGGAATCAAACTTGGGACCTCAGAGCCTGCAGAGCAGCGCTCTACCAACTGAGCTAAATCCCAGCCCGCATGAGCTTTGTTGTTGTTGTTAGGTGCCGTCGAGTCGGTATCTGACTCATAGCGACCCTCATACTGTTTTCCATGGCTGACTGTTTCGGGATTACCTTGGGAGTGGATTGCCAGGTCCTTCTCCCATTTTTGCGGTGCTGGGAATTGAACTCAGGACCTCAGAGACTGCAGTGCAGTGCTCTACCAACTGAGCTAAAATCCCAGGCCCGCATGAGCTTTAGGATCACTATATTCCTACAGAATTGAGGTAAGAATTTCCTTACACACACACACACACACACACACACACACACACACACACACACACACCAAACCATGTCAGGAAATCTAAACTGTAAAAATAAAAGACTCCCTCAGCCTCTATAAATCTTCCATTTCATGGGAATGAGTCCCAGACTATTTTTTATGGGATCCTGGAAACCCAAGCCCATGTACCCCACGGTCATCCTGTCTATCCCTGGACCCTGCAAATAAACGCCTTGAATTATGTGGTGCTCTGGGTTTCAACAGCACGTTTCTCCCAAACTAAACATGTGTGTGTGTGCACGCTTCTCAAATGTCCATCCCAGGAGACGGAGTGGCGATCACGGAGAGAAAGGAGAGGCTGTGAAGCCTATGTGCGGGGCACAGGGTCAGTGCTGCTCTGGGGATTGTGATCCAGGGGCCCTGAGCTCATGGGACTGCAGACACCCCCGTCTGGACACAGCAGGGGCTAGTTCCCAACCAAGTTCATGTCTCCTACACCTTTAGGGGAAGACGTGTGTACGAAGGGCTGGGACAAGGAGGAAGCCATCACTGATCCAGAGCAAAGCTGTGACTGCCAAATGAATGGGGTCCAGGTCACACTGTGGGAGAGGCTGGGGAGCCTGTGGCCTCCGGGTGCCTCCCGTCATCCCTTGGCCAGTGTCCAGGCAGGGTGTATCCGTCAGCCCTCCCCCCGGCCACAGCAGAACCTGCCTTTCTCACCCCCTTTCTCACCCAAGTGTGATGGAGGACTGTCGTGGTACACCAGGCACCCTGGGAAAGGCTTGGCATGCTTCTTGAGCAGGTTGGAGGTGAGGTGTTTTTTTTTTTTTTTTTTTTTTGGTACTGGGGGGTTGAGCCCAAGGCCTCGCGCTTGCATGCTCTGCAAGTGCTGGACCACTGAGCTGCACCCCCAGCCCATTTTTTCACTTTTTGAGACAGGGTCTCACTCAGTTACGCAGACTGCCTCTGGTCTCGAACTTGCGATCCTCCTGCCTCCGCCTCCCACGCTGCCGGGATTACAGGCGTGCGCCACTGCGCCCGGCTTGAGGTGAGTGTTTTAAGATCTGGGCGGGTTGTTTCTAAATGAGTCCTGTGAACAAGGGCAGGACGGCCGTGCAGGCTGCCGGGCTGGCAAGGGCCTCCAGCCTCCGGAGAATCTGTGAAGTACAAGATCTGCGGCCGTGAGAGGCAGGGGAGCAGGGGGACGCTGCCTGCTCCGCTGGGCGTCGTGAGGGACTAGAGGGTCGTGTGTGCACTCGCACACAGGCACACTTGGCTCTCACACACGTGCTCTCAAGCACATGTCCCATGCCACGCTCAGGCCTGTGCACACACACAACCTAGCACATGCACGGCACACCCACTCCCACACACGCACACTCCCTCACTTACACACTCAGACACATGCTCTGACACTTGTGACTTACACTCACATGCACACGTGCGCTCACGCAGATGCCTGGGGACTCACCCTCCTATTTGCTCCCTCTCACACACATGACTGTGCTCACGCGCGTCCTGAAGCCCGCCCTGGTCTCCTGAGGACACTCTTGGCCACTGTCACCACTGATCAGACTTTTTTCCCTCCCTGCTCTGTCGCAGCCTTCCAGCTGTGGCTTGCTGTGTTTTGGGAGACCCAAGTGGACAAATGGGAACCATTCACAGCTCGGTGTTGTCTTTTGTTCAGTAAATAAACAGTCCTTGAGCTCCTCCCAGGAGCCAGCCTCGCTCTGGGTGCAGAGGGAGCAGCAGGAGGCCTCTGCCCCGGGGACGGGACTGTCCCAGTCGTGGCCTTGGGGGCCCTGCAGCAAAATATCCAGAATATAAAGAAATGGATGCCAAGGTAAGTGCTGGAAACAAGCACAGAGCACAGAGGGACAGATGTGAATCGGAGGAAGGACTCGGCAGGGGTGTCGGGGGGCACCTTGCCTTCCCCCCTCAGAGATGGGACAGAGAAGACTTGGGACTTTGTGTTCCCATGGGATCACTGTGCGGTTGTGTGGCTAGCAGAGGGACACAGGTAGTGGCAGGGAGAATAGTCCCAGAGGAAGATGGCAGTGGCCTGG
The DNA here is from genome assembly GCA_007922755.1 of Pedetes capensis. Lineage (NCBI taxonomy): Eukaryota > Metazoa > Chordata > Mammalia > Rodentia > Pedetidae > Pedetes > Pedetes capensis. The sequence goes on from VMDO01004593.1 coordinate 11,244, forward strand.
ACTCGGGTGAGGGCAGAGATGGTGAGAAGGGGTTGGAGCATTATGTCCCCAGAGCGGCTTATGTGGGTGCGCACTTGGCCCGTACAAACCCGGCTCTTTATTTTCTCTGCACACAGAGCCCTCCAAGAGTGCGCTTGCTCTGTTTCCTCCATCGTGGGTCCTGTCTTTCTCCATCCTCCTCCCTTCTCCTGGTCCTCTTTCTCTTCTCTTAGCTGCTCAGACACTAAGCATAAAAGGCTTTTCCTCGAAATTCAACTGAGTGCATCTCTCATGCTCTAAAGCCCATCCCAAGTGGGCCATCAACCCAGGCCAATCACCTGGGAGGGCTGGCTCCTTTCATTCTTTTGGGGTCTGGTGACAGGTCCAGAGTTTCTGTACATAGAAAGCCTGGAGTGTGTGTGTGTGTGCGCGCGCGCGTGTATGTGTGTGTGTTTCTCTCCCTGTGTGCGAAATTCCTATATATTCTTTTATATAGGAGAGTGTCAGGGACAACATCTTTTTGAAACCAGGCCTTGAAGCTATTGACCCACTACCATCACTATGAAATACATAGAGATGAATCTCCAAGCAAAAGAATCTTTCCAACATTTGCGAATAACATATGAAGATGAGAATGGCAATTTTGGAACACACAGAGAGGTCGGAACGGTCCATGGTCTGTCCAAAGAACAAAAGAAAAGGGTGGAAAAGAGAAAAGCCATGGAAGCTGTTTTGTAGAAAGTTTATGAGGCCCGTGGTATTTTTCAGAAGCTGGAGAGCTCTGATGGGCGAGGGTCAGTCATTCCGAGGTAAGGCTTGAAATCTTGCGGCTACAATCAGGCTCTTTGTAGTCTGGGACTGGGCTGAAGAGCCAGCATGTCAGACATGTGTTCTGTGTCACCAGCTAGCTGTCCCGGTGCTGCCTGTGGGCTGTCCTGATGGGGCTCACGCACTAAACTGCAGTTTGCAACACTTTCTCCCGATGGCTCCTGTTATCAGGCAAATGGATTATGGGACTCTTTCCTTCACAGCCTCCCCCGGATCTATGTGGCCAGAGTTTGACACAGTGACTTCACCTTGAATCTGACAACTTGCATTAAACAATGAAGAAAGCGCCAATGGTTTATATCACAGACCAGCAGGAAAGGGGGAGAGGCTGGTGAAGACAGGCACCTGCAGCCCTTCCTCAGATGCTCCCTGGTGCTGATACCGTGTCTCATTGCTCACCTCTGCTAAATCATGAGCAACTAGGGTTGTGATGTAATTGCCTTAAAAATCCCTATTCCCAGACTCGGGCCAGACTCCCGCGAAGCAAAGGAATGAAGCGTGATCGGTTTCAGACCTGAATCGGCCTCAAGGCAAATATAAACAGAAAGAAATTCCCTGGACGTTCACAGACCTCCTCATGGTTTCCAAACTCCAGTCCGTCCCAAAACCAAGTTTCTTTGCAATGGAAGCCAACTCTAGCCTCTGGGGCCCACTAGCTCTCACTGTCTGCTCAGACGCTATTTCATGTTACCATGAATCTACCAAATACCCAAAAGCTCTTCAATCACTTCCGTGCCAACTGAATTGCTCTCAAGCCACTAGAATCTCCTGCCTCACAGGATCTTTTTCCAAAGCTTTTCTTATATAATAAGATTTTAAGTTTCTTATGCCTTTGGGGCCTGCAGCTGTACCACTGTGGTGTCCAATCCTGTCAGATCTCAGAAGCTAAGCATGGTCAGGCCTGGTTAGTACTTGGATGGGAGACGGCCTGGGAACACCAGGTTCTGTAGGCTTGGGAGAGAAACCCACTCCCAAAAATCAATCTGCCATTGAAAACCCTATGAATAGCAGAGAAGCACTGACAATAGTGTTTTGTCTGTTGTATGCAGGGTCACTATGAGTCAGACACCAAGTCGACAGCACTTAACAACAACAACATGCCTTTGGGAGGGGCTGTGGTTTAGCTTAGTTGGTAGAGTGCCACTGTGTAGTCTCTGAGGTCCTGAGTTCGATTCCCAGCTCTGCAGCAATGGGAGAAGGACATGGCAATCCACTCCTGAGGCAATCCAGAAACAATCAGCCATTGAAAACCCTATGAGGGTCACTATGAGTCAGAGACAACTCTACAGCACCTAACAACAACAACAATGCCTTTGGGATGTGGGTGGGGGAGGATGAAAAGACACACAAGCAATGGTCTTTGATGAGACCCTGATTTGATCAGGAGTACTTCATAGATGAAGCACTGGAACATCTTACTGAATTATCTCAGTATGGGTCCAGATTCTCTGAGCTGAGATTAAATTTGCAAGACAGCATCAGTCAAAAGCAACAATAAAGTACAGATATTCAAAAAGTGAACAAGAAACACTTAGCTCCTATGAAGGTTATTGCTAAAGCTTAGTCACTTCAAATGGTAAATTTTGAATTCTCCATATTAATTCAATTGAATAAACATATTTAGTCTTCCAGGCACCATGTTAAGTGCTAGGGAGAGACACAAAGGAGACAGACCCCTGAGCGCCTGGTAATCTAGGTTAAGAGGAAGATATCCCACAACTATCTGTAATACAAGACAAAGTAAGCAAAGAAGGATGGCCTTCAAAATTACTAGAGCAAATAGAAGGTGCCAGTGGGCTTCTTGGTGCACTTCCTTTGAAAAAAGGTAAGAACACACAATGGCAGGATGTGGTGGAGGGCGTTCCACCTGGAAAAGCCAGTGAAGGAAGGATTGATGCTGATGGATGCCCTCAATGAAGGTTCAGAACTCAAGGTCAGTTGTTTGGGGGTAGGTAGAAGACTCATCAGGCAATGTGAGGAAGATATTTTCAAAACAGCAGGCATGGGTGGTCCAACAGTGCCCAGCCATTATGGTGCATCATGTGGACACTGGAGAAGATGAGAGAGAACATAGGTCATCGACTCTCAGAGGTGAATCCAAAAGCCTCTGCTCTACCAACTGCTCTACCAACACAACCATCTATAGCTGCTGATCATAAGCACTGAAAACATGTTATCATCTGGATGTGGTCTGAGACTGGCCCTCAAAACTTCTGTTCCTATTTCTCTTTCTCTATCCTGGAACCCAATGGAGGCCTATCCTTTCTCTGCACAAACCTGCTCCACATCTGAAGTGATGATTTGATGTGCAGATAGAACATTACACAGTATGAGCAGGCATCCTCACTCTGTCCCATGCTGACCAGGTGACCTTGAGAAGCTACTATCTCTCTCTCTCTGAGTCAGTTTCCTCATGTGACAATCAGTGATCCCGATATTTGCCTCCCAGGACTCCTGTGAGGGTGAAATGAAATCACCCTCAGGAAGGGACAAAAGGCAGGTGCGTAAGAAATGGTGGCCATTCTTATTTATGCCTGAACAAGTATCCACTGGGGGCAGAACGACCTAGCACACAACTGGCCAGACAATGGGCTGTCACTTAACTGCTCTACCAACACAAGCGCCTGCCGCTGTGCATCTTAAACACTTAAAACGTGTTATGGTCTAGATAGGATAAGTAGTGGCCCTCAATGCTTCATGTACTGGAAGCTTGGTCCCAGTATGCTGTTGTTGGGAGGTGGTACAATTTTTAAGCAGTGGAAACTAGTGCAAGGTAATTAGGTCATTGGAGGTACCACCATAGGAAGGGATTAATGTAGTTCTCAAGGGACCCTTGTTAGTTCCCTTGAATGTGTGACAGTATAAAAAAAGAGCAAGCTTGGCCCCTGAATCTCTCTGGCTTCCTATCTCACCATAGATCTCTTCCTCTTGCATTTGCTCCCACCGTGAGACCAACCACCATATTGTAATGCAGCCAGAAGGCCCTCACCACAGCTGAGCAGATGCCAGTCCCTGTGTCATGAATCTCCCAAACAGGAGCAAAATAAGCCTCTTTTCTTTAGAAAGTATCCAGCCTTGGATATTTTGTTAGTGCAACAGAAAATGGACTAAAATAAAATGTAACCAGTGGTTTTTTGTTTTTTGTTTATGTGTGGCATGACTATTAGGACTGACAAGCAGTTTATTAATAATGCAGATGCTGTCTGCTGGGCTTTGATAAACACTTTGGGTCAAAAGATGAGTCAATTCTTAGCAATCAGAAGGAACTGCTCACTTTCTGAGGTAGAACCAACGCAGCTCTTATTCAGTCTGTTCTTAACACAGTGCACTTTACTATGACATTAACAAAGGCAACCCAAGCTTGGCTTGTCATAAAAAACAAAGCTTTACAAAGGGAGGTGGGGTGCAGATCTGTGATTGCAAAAGAGCAGAGTGTATTTTGTGGTGGTAATAAAGGGATGAAAGAGGGTCAAGGGGACCCAATTCTGGGACATGATGTCACAGACACTGTTGGCTGAGTTATAAGCAGTCATTCCATTTCCTTCCTTGCAAAAAAAAATAGTAATAGTAATTGATTTTGCAGGCTGATGAGTGGGCATGTAAAAATAACTCCCCTTGAAGATGAGTCAGAATTGGCCAAGCCTATCTTGAAATTAGCCTGCAACCATACCACTGTGGCGTCTGATCCCATCAGATCTTGCAAGGGAAGCAGGGTCGGGCCTGATGAGTACTTGGATGGGAGACCGCCTGGGAACACCAGGTGCTGTAGGCTTGGGAGAAGGACCCGGCAACCCATTCCCAAAAAACAATCAGCTGTTGAAAACTCTATGAATAGCAGAGAAACACTAATAATCCTGTTTCGCCTGTTCTACCTGGGGTCACTATGAGTCGGACACCAACTCGAGGGCACCTAACAACAACAACATCTTGAAATCACCTTCCCTTTGGCTAATGATTGGTCTACAAGTGGCATGAAATCCAGTGTCATCCAAAAGAGACATCAGAAGAGTCTGCTGGGAACTTTCCGGGGAAAATATTTCATCTCTGATCAAAAGTAAGGCTCTGGAAAGGTCCCTCTTAGACATTTACCTTCTATGTTCTGTTCAGTCATTTGCAGGAAATTTCTGTTCTTACCCCACAAACTTCCCAAGGACAGGATGATGTCTTGGTCATATTTTTACCCCTCTAATTCCTGGTTCAGGTCAAATGTTTAAATATTGAAATTATCATGCAGATGTTCAGTACATCTGCTGCTGAAAAAAATTGCCCTACACAAGTGATTCTCAACTATGGGTGATTTTGCTCCCCAGGGACACTGGGCAGGGATTACAGATATTTTTGGTTGCCATGATTGTTTAGGTGGAATGGGGTACGACTGGCCTGGAGTGGGCCAAGGCCAGGGATACAGCTAAACATCCTACAATGCACAAAACTGTCCTCAAAACAAAGATTATCCAGCCCAGAATGTCAACCTTGCCAAGGTTGAGAAGCCCTGCTCTGCAAACCAGCACATAGGAATGCTCTCTCTTTTTCCCCATTTTGATGAGGCTGAAATAAATGTTTGAAAGCAAAGATTTTTAATAGGGTGTTTTTTTTTTTTTTTTTTTTTTTTTTTTTTGTGGTGCTGGGGGTTGAACCCAGGGCCTCGCGCTTGCATGCTTTGCAAGTGCTGGACCACTGAGCTGCACCCTCAGCCCATTTGTTTACTTTGTGAAACAGGGTCTCACAGATGCCCTCTGGTCTCGAACTTGTGATCCTCCTGCCTCTGCCTCCTGAGCAGCTGGGATTACAGGTGTGTGCCACCGCACCGGGCATAGGGTGGCATCTTAAACTGCCCGATGTTAGATCATCTTAACCGATTAACAAACACACATGAATTCTTCTTACCAATAGGGTCAACCCTGTTGAATTCATCTAAGGCTTCTCTGTGGACAGGCAGCATCTCACCACTAGAAGAGCCAAGATTATTCTTCAAGAGAGAGACCAGTATGGCGGGGGTCTCCTACCTGCTGTCTCCTTACCCCACGGCCATGTTCTGTAGCATAAAGGTACGGCTAGTAATGGTGACCACCTTGCTGTCCATGTGGTGGGATATCCATCAACATGGATGCTGGTAACTAAAGTCCTTCCTTTTGTTAGTCAGACAATGGCCTCCCAATCAATAAAGCACAGCCTTGAGGGACACCCCTGGTGTGGCCATGGAGGCAAGGAGGTGCCAAAAGGTCACAGAGATGTGGGGCTGAGGTAGATCAGAAGATGGCTCCATGATCTGTGCTGACCAGAGCTGTGGCCTCCCTGGGACCTGAGGAAGATGAGTCTGGTCACCAGCACCTCCGAAAGCTGCTCTTGCTGTTTCTTTTCTACCCATTTCACAGTCCGGGGTGATTGTCCAACCCTTAGAGAGGCCTTTCCAGGAAACACAACCGTGGTCTGCCCAAGAGAAGCAGAATCACTTCTGCAAACGGTCAACATGTTGGTTTCTTCTCCACTCCCCCAGTCAGTCAGCACAGCCTTGGCTCACACGTAAGGCAGAGATGGCCCTCAGTATTCGTGAGAACTTGGTTCCAGGACCACCCACAGATGCCAAGATCCAGGATGCTCAAGTCCTTCTATTAAAAATGGCATAGCCAGGCATGGTGGGGCACGCCTGTAATCCCAGCGGCTTGGGAGGTGGAGGCGGGAGGATTGCAAGTTCGAGACCAGAGGGAGTCTGTGTAATTTAGCGAGACCCTGTCTCAAAAAGTAAAAAAAAAAAAAAAAAAAAAAAAGGGCTGAGGGTGCAGCTCAGTGGTCCAGCACTTGCAGAGCATGCAAGCAGGAGGCCCTGGGTTCAACCCCCAGTACCACACACACACACAAAAAAAAAAAAAAAAGAGAGGAAGAAAGAGAAAGAAAGAATGAATGAAAGAAGAAAGAGAAAGAAGGAAAGAAAGGAAGGAAGGGAGGGAGGGAGAGAGAGAGAGAGAGAGAGAGGAGAAAGAGCTGCTGGGAGGAGGTGAGAGTCCACAGCCCCTACCGCTCCCTGCCTACCCGTTCCCACTAGGTCCACAGCCATGGCTTCCACACTGCAAGGCCTGGGCCGTGTCTGAGAGACAGGGGACCTCATAAACCCTTCCAAACTGCAGCATTCATGATGTCACGATACACTTTCAGGGGTTTGAACAGCACAGGGGACCCCTAGAGTGAAATTCTAGACTCTGTTGTCAGGGTGGAGAATTGCCTGGTTTACGTCCTGGGAAACATTCATTGTTGCGTGTCTCTGGTCCCCACACCTGCAGCTTCTCCTTCGCACCTACTCACTTCCCCCCGGCCCATGTTGGGAACCGACCCGTGGGTTGGGTGGAGGGAGCTCTTCCCTTTCCATCGTGTGGGGAGGGGAGACAGCAAGGGTGTGGGGGCACATGGCCCTGAGCGGTGCTCACTTCTGCAAGGAGAAGGATGCATAAAAGAGGACCCTTCTTTTTCCCTCTGTGGGGCGCAGCGGCCACCACCCGCAGCAGCAGCTCTGACCTTGGGCTGGGGCCTATCAGCTAGAGAAGGGCCGGGGAGTGAGACCTGAGTGGCTCTGCTTAGGTACTGTGGACCAGGGATGCACTGCACATGCGCGCGCCCCCCGGGGTGATGGAGGAGTGGGGGGGGGAAAGGGGCGTCTAAACGCCCAGTTCCAAAGGGCTTTGTGCCATGCACTGGGCTTCTCTCCCCGGGAGCTAGGAGCTGGGAGCAGTCTGTCCTTGGAAGCTCTAGGAGGCTGGGTGGCACAGCTGCTTTGTGAAGGTGGCCCACAAAGGTCTGGGCTTTCACAACCCTATCTCTGGGGAATATGGTGCGCTGGAATATGGCAGCCCCGATGGAATATGGCAGCCCCGATGGACGAGCTGGATGCGTCCCCTCTGCCCTTGGCCCTGCGGCCTCGCAGACTGTCACGGGCCTTCTCTCTTTCTCTGATTCCAGTGGCATAGTTAAGAGGATGGAGGAAATAGTAGTTTTTCTGGATATTTGTTTTCCCAGCTCCTTTTCTGTAGAGTTACTTCCGGTTGGCCGTGTCCATTAGGCAGAGGCCACAGGTCCTATCAGAGCAGCTTGACGTCCCACTCCCTTCTTCACCTTGGGGTAACGGCTCCCTCTTTCCGCCCCATTAGGCCAGGCTGATGACAGCTCCCTGCTCTTGTCGACTCCTCACTTCAGCCACAGCTTTGGGAGTAGTCCTTTTAATATCTGGCCCTGGACAACCCAGTGTGACTTAGTCTGCTTCCTGCCAGGACCTGGATAGAGTATTGAGAGGCAGTGAGCCACACAGTGCTGTCTGGGCCCATGGAGTCTGTGTGAACCACCGCCATGATTAAAGTTACATGCATCTCAGAAACAGCCCCTGCCTGTGTCCTCTCTATAATGGGTGAAGATGGGGCACCAGCTTCTCACACATGCAGAAGGAAGCTTCTGCCCCTGGCTATACAGTTGTAGAGGAATAGGGAAGATTTTTAAGGAGAGAATGAAAAACATCCATAAAGAATGATCGTCCATTCTTAAAGATGATCATCCACTCTTAAAGAGAGTGTCCTCCAAGCAGTTCTGTGCCCTGAAGTAATCAGCTCCCAAGGAAACACTGTCTTTCTCCCTCACTGGAATGAAAGCTCTGTGGAACAGAGATGTGTTGCTCATTCACATCTCTCAGTGCTTAGAAGAGTGCCTGGCAGGGGTGGGCTTGATGAGGAAGGGAGGAAGGAAGGAAGGAAGGAAGGAAGGAAGGAGAAGAAGGGTGGGAGAGAATAGTGGAGGGAGGAAGGGGGTAGGATAGAAGGAAGGAAGAAGGGAAGGAAGGAAAACAGGAAGGAAAAGAGGAAGGAAGGAATGAAGAAAAGGATAAAAGGAAGGAAAGGAGAAAGAAGGAAGGAAAAATTAAAGAAGGAAGGAAGGGAGGGAGAGAAGGAAGAAGAAGGGAGGGAGAGAGTAATGGAGAGAAAAAGGGAGGAAGGAAGAAGGAAGGAGAAAGGAAGGAGAAGAAGGGAGAGAGAGTAATGGAGGGAAGAAGGGGAGAAGAGAGGATAGAAGGAAGGAAGAAAGGAAGGAAGGAAAAGAGGAAGGAAGGAATGAAGGAGAAAAGGAAAGAAGGAAGGAAAGGAGGAAAGAAGGAAGGAAAAGATGGAAGAATGAAGGAAGGAAGGAGGGAAGAGAGGGAGGGAGGAGAAGAAGAAGGGAGGGAGAGAGTAATGGAGGAAAGAAGGGAGGAAGAGAGGGTAGAAGGAAGGAAGAATGAAAGGAAAGAAGGAAGGAAGGGAAAGAGGAAGGAAGGAATGAAGGAGAAAAGGAAGGAAGGGAGGAAAGAAGGAAGGAAAAGATAGGAAGAAAGAAGGAAAAAAGAAGGAAGGAAGGGGAAAAAGATGAAGGAAGGAAGAAAAAAGAAAGAAGGAAAAAAGGAAGGAAGGAAGAAAAAGAAGGAAGAGAGAGAGAGGATGATGCAGAGGAGGAAAAGAGACATATGGATGAATGGATGGTTGGCTAATCCAGTCTTCTGCTCTTACCTGTGGTTTCATTTTCTGTGGCTTCAGTTAATCCCAGTTAACCACGGTCCGAAAATATTCACATTTGTCATGACTCTTTCAAAAGAGAGAGAGATCACATTGATGTAGCTTTTATTACCGTATATTGTTATAATTGTTCTAATTTATTAGTGGTTGTTTTTCATGTGTTATGGTGCCTAAATCAAACATTAGCAAAAAAAGAAACATAGTCTCTAGGGTTCAGGGCTCTCTAAGGTTTTGAGCACCCACTGAAGGCCTTAGAACACACTCTCCATGGATAAGTGGGGACCACTCTACATGGAGGCAGCTGCCTCCCCTGGGCTGAGGGGAGAATGGAGGTCCAGGGGCCACACATCTCAAAAAGATGTGACTGGGGCAGAGCTGAGGCCTGCCACTGCAGCGCTGCCTGGGGCCAGCCTCCTCCCTGTGCTCTGGAAGGCTGAGGGCGGCCACAGGGCCTGGGAGAAATAGGTGCAGGGAGGTCACAGGTTGAGTCTCAGTGGTTCCCAAGCTCTTGAATTATCACAGTCACCTTGGTTGGGGATGGCATCTGGTTTAACATGGGAACTCTCAGGGTCCCCCCACGGCCAGTCTATGGCGGACTTCTTGTTGTTGTTAGGTGCCGTCGAGTCATGTTGACTCATAGCGACCCTCATAGGGTTTTCAATGGCTGACTGTTTCGGGATTGCCTTGGGAGTGGGTTGCCACGTCCTTCTCCCATTTTTGCGGTGCTGGGAATCGAACTTGGGACCTCAGAGACTACAGAGCGGTCCAACTGAGCTAAAGCCCAGCTCATGGTGGACTTAGGATCTGCGTTTAAACAAGCAGCCTTGTGTGGCTCAGAGGCAGTTGGTGCCTGGCCTGACATTGAAAAACATGGCCCTAGAGAACAGAGAAGACAGTGCTTCCGGGTGGATGGGGGCCACAGAAAAAGAGTGGTCTTCCAAGACATTGCAAGAAGCTCAGAGGGGTCTGTGGATGAGCTCACCTAGGAACTAACCCAGCCAGAAGAACACCTGGGGAGGGCATGGGCACAGACACCTAATCCATCAGAAAGCCACATGGGCCACTTGGTGACATATAATCCCAGGAACACTCGCAGAGCCGTGGAGCCGTGAGCAGGGCTGTAAAGAGGCAGAGTTCCCAACAGTTCAGGCAGGGGCTGCTTCTAGGTCACATCAATGCCGGACTCACGCGAGCTACTAGCAAGCCTCTGTTAGATGACAGTTGTCTGTGATCAGGTACTAATGATGAGTTAGTCAAAGCGACACACTTATTTATTTTAGAAATTCTCAGCCTCGATCGTCATTGAAATCTTCTGAGGAGTTTTAAACCATCGTGTTGTTTGGGTTCCCACCCTGGAGATTCCCGTGGAATTGGTCTGGGGCACAGCCTGCCTGTTGTTTTCGTTTTGTTTTGTTTTTAAAGCTGCCTAGCGTATCTGATGTGTAGCCAAACTGAGGACTGTGCTTTCGCTGCTGGAGGACTCATGCGGATTAAGTTGAACTGTACAAAATTAGCCTCCAAAAAAAGGAGTTTCATATGCTTAAACTTGATACTTCCCTTGAAGGGCTGGCTTTGTGTCTCTGTAATTTGTATTTCCCCCAGTACTGGGGGTTGAGGGCCTTGTGCATGCTAGGCAAGTGCTCTATCCCTGAGCTGGACCCCACCCTCTTTATTCATTCATTCATTCATTCATTCATTCATTCATTTCAGACAGAGTCTCACTAAGTTGCACAATCTGTCTCTGGCCTCAAGATTGTGATCCTCCTGCCTCAGCCTCCCAGGTAGCTGGGATGACAGGCGTGTGCCACTGCACCCAGCTCCTTAATTTATTTCTGTGTTTGGTTGTTGAGTTAAAAACATGCAACCCTCAGTGAAGCCCAGACGGTTCTGATTTCAGATGCTGAAGGGGATGGGCTTAGAGATGAGCTGGGCCTGGTTGGGGCAGAGCTGGGCAGCCTGCCTTCTAAGAGTGCCAGCCCTTGGGGAGGCCTTTGCAGGCTTGCTCTCCACTTTGGGCCAAGCAGTGGACCTAGTCTGTGTCTGACAGCAAATCAAATGTGTTAGTAGGAGCCTGCTTCCCTAAGTCACCTGCTACAGGAAGGGTGTGACTGGATTCATGTGTAAAACGCTCTGAACTTCATGAAGACAAGCGCTGTGCAAATCATTTTCACCTCTTCATTGGGAACTGGGGAGCCCCAGCAGTGGCCCAGGCAGAACCAATGGGGAGGAAGAGAGATGACAGCGGGGGAGGGGCAAGGCCAAAAATTAGTCCCAAGGGAAAAATTAAAATTATCCTTTTTCTTCCCTCTAGGGTTCACCTCTTGCTTGGGAGGAGGGGAAGCGTGGGAGCCCTCCATTAGACCAACCTTGCTTCTGACACCCATTGGCAAGCTCTAGGGAGCACAGTCTCTATCCTAAGGCACAAAACGTCACTGCGAGGACTCACAGGGTTCCCTGAAAGCTGTTCTACTCATCGCTCTGGGTTATTACAGAGGAAAGACACAAGTTAGAATCAGCCTGGGGAAGAGGAACAGAGAACCTAGGAACCTCCCAGATGTGGACCTTCCATTGTTCCCACCCATGGAGTCATGGTGGCACTGCTCCCCCACTACTCATGGCGGACAAAACTCATGGAGTGTTGCCAACCAAGGGTGTTCCCCTCAGCCTCAGCTTTTCAGGGGCTCCTTCACTTAAACTCAGCTGGCCACTCATGTGGTTGATCTCAGCCTCCAGCCACTCCAGAAGTCAGCTAATACGGCATGACTTAAAGTCTCCACTGTACATCACATTTTTGTTGCTGTTGTTGTCAGGTGCCGTCGAGTCGGTATCCGACTCATAGCGACCCTCATAAGGTTTTCAATGGCTGATTGTTTCCGGATTGCCTTGGGAGTGGATTGCCAGGTCCTTCTCCCATTTTTGCGGTGCTGGGAATTGAACTCAGGACCTCAGAGACTGCAGCAGAGCCCTCTACCAACTGAGCTAAATCCCAGCCCTACATCACATTTTTAGTGTGGGCCAAAATCTCTAGGCAAACAAAGATACTCCAAAAAGTGAAATCCCAAGGGCCTAGAGATTACTTCCCAGAAGCCAGTGGCAGACTCCAGATCTCTCTTTGGGCAAGGTTGAATTTTTCACTACAATCTTACTAAAGTGAGATTTCCTTCTCTTTCACAGGGATTCCATCTACTTCCCTCCACTGGGCCTCGTCAGCCTGGGCATTCTCACTCCCTTGCCCATTTGGTATTATTTAGACAGATGTTGTGATAGTTTGGATCTGGAATCTCCCCCAAAGGCCCATGTGATAAAGGACTGATCCTCGACTTGGCATTGTTTGGAGGCATTAGAAACATTAAAAGGTGGGCCTACCGAGAGATCTTCTGGGCATTGGAGCTGTGCTTTTGAGTGAGAGAGTAGGACACCAGCTCCTTGTTTTGCATCCCAGTCATGAGATGAACAGCCTTGTTCCACCATGGGATCCTGCCATGATGCGCTGCCTCACCACAGGCCCAAAAGCAATGGAGCCAATCAACTGTGGATTGATTGAACTCTCCAAAACTATGGGCCAAAACAAAGTTTTGCCCTTAATAAGTTGATTTTCTTGGGTATCTGTTACAGTAACCAAAATCTAACAACACAGGGATCACCTCCAAACCCTAATGTAGGTAAATCCTGAAATTGTAGGGCCCAAACAAAAATCCTTATGACTAGGTCAGTATGCAACTTCACAATAAATGGAGAAAAGACTGAGGTTGTCCAAAACTTTGCTTTGCTTGGCTCTATAATCAACACCCATGGATGTAGCAGTCAAGAAATCAAAAGATGCATTGCTCTGGGGAAAGCTATGGCAAAAGATCTCTTAGAGTATTGAAAGATGTCACATTGAAGATGAAGGTGCGCCTGACTCATGCCATGGTATTTTCAGTCGCATCATGTGGTTGTGAAAGTTGGACATTGAACAGGAGAGACAGGAAAAGAATTGATGCTTTTGAATTATGGTGCTGGACATGTCTATTTAATATACCATGGACTGCCAAAAGAACCAACAGATCTGTCCTCGAAGAAGTGCAACCAGAGTGCTCCTTGGAAGCAAGAATGGCTAGATTATGTCTTACATATTTTGGACATGTAGTTAGTCCCTGGAAAAAGACATCATGTTTGGGAGAGTGGCAGGTCAGCAAAAAAAAAAAAAAAGGAAACCCCTCCACCAGATGGATTGACACAGTGTCTGAAACAATGGGCTTAAATATAAATAAGATCATGTGCCTGGCATAGAATCAGGAAGTGTTTCGATCTGCTATACATAGAGTCGCCATGAGTTGGACTCACACCTAAGAACAACAACGGTGGTGTGGAAGAGGCTGATGAGAAGTGAAATGAATGCAACCCCACCAAAACCTTCCAGTGTGTAGATGACTTAAGTATAAAACAAATCTGATTTTTTTTTTAATGTTGAGAATTTGTCACCTAAAGGAAAGATCACAGCAGGTATAACATAAATTTGTCATATTATTTGAGGATATTCAATTCTGCCATAGAGAATAAGAAAATAAATGGATTTTAAGAAATAGATTAGGTGAAGTACAGAGAATGAGTAAGCAAGGAGCTTGTGGGAGATAAGCAGAAGTCATGTTAAGCAGAAGAAATATTAAGCATAGATTTATGAGTTGGTAACTGCTTTAGTCTGTTTTCTGTTGCTAATAACACATTACCACACACTGGGCAAGTTATAAAGAAAAGGGTTCTATTCTGGCTCGTGGTCCTTGTCCAAGGTGGAGGGGCCAAATCTGGTGATAGCATTGTTGCTGATAGAGTCCAGACATGGTACAAGGCATCACATGGCAAGACACAGGGAGCGGAGAGAAATCTAGCAAAACTGGGTTTTATAGCAGACCTACTCTCAAGATAACATGTTAATACATTAATCAGTTGATTGCATAAGCGGATTATTCCACCCATGAGGGCAGAGAGCTAATCATGTCTTAAGGTCCCACTTGGACCCTCATCCTAATACCTGATAGTGGGGATTAAATTTCAACATGAGAAGCCAGAGGTATGGTTCAGTTGTAGGTCACATGCTTGGCATGCACAAGGCCACGGGCTCCATCCCCAGCACAGCCCTCTCCCAAAAAAAGAAGAAAAGAAAGATCTGAAATGAGTTTTGGAGAGGACAAGACATTTTAAAATCATTGCAGTAAACTGTAAGAGATGTATATGATTGAACAAATCAGAATGGACTAAACAAAGTGGTCCTTACAGGTTGACAGGGATAGAAAGACCAAATTGCAAGGTATGTGTCATACTACCACTGACCTTATGGCTCTGCCATCCCAGTGTAGGCCACCCATTGCTGATACTCAGATGTCCTGTCCCATGCAGCATCCCATGTCGTCTGCCCAAGAAATGCAGATAACATATATAGCTATTCAGCCAACCAGTTGACAAATTACCACCATGATTAGGCATGTTGTTGTTGTTACTAGGTGCTGTCCAGTCAGTGTCGGACTCATAGTGACCCTATGCACAACAGGCGAAACTATTGTCAGTGCTTCTCTGCTATTCATAGGGTTTTCAATGGCGGATTGATTTTTGGGAGTGGGTTGCTGGGTCCTTCTTCCAAGCCTACAGTATCTGGTCTTTCCAGGTGGTCTCCCATCCAAGGACTAACCAGGCCTGACCCTGCTTAGCTTCCGAGATCTGGCGGGATCAGATGCCACAGAGCTATGGCTGCAGGCATGACTAGGCATAACTGCATAACAACCATGTGACAAACTCAAGCACCTTCTGCCCACTGAGCTGCTGTTTACCCTTCTCCAAGGAAGGCTGAAATCACATCAGAGAGAGAAAACATGGGAATGTTCTGTCACCCAGGATTCAGTTGTTGTTGTTAGGTGCTGTCAAGTCATATCAGACTCATAGCGACCCTCATAGGGTTTTCAATGGCTGACTGTTTTGGGATTACCTCAGGAGTGGATTGCCACATCCTTCTCCCACTTTTGTGGTGCTGGGAATTGAACCCAGGACCTCAGAGACTGCAGAGAGGTGCTCTACCAACTGAGCTAAATCCAAGCCCCCAGGATTCAGTGGTCTCTCCATAACCCTAACCCTGAGTGTGGTTACCTACCCCGCCTCTTGCTTCCCCCTTGCTTCCTGTTGTTTGTTTTGATTTATTAAACCACAAGACATGAGTATCTTCATTTGGTCTGTATGCTTTCTCTTGGGAGGCCACTGGAATCACTGAAACTGGTTTTGAGGGGATGGTGGTATACTTGGGGGTTTACCGCCAGACCATGGTGATTTCCAACACAATAGCAAGGATTAAATGTTCCAAACTATTATAAAAGAAAACTTGATCTATGACTCAGGGATGGACCGAGCTGCCACAAGTAGCATTGACCTTCAAGCAAGGGAAGAGGACAGTGGCAGCACTCCGTGAGGCTCCCCACCATCTCTGGGAAGAGATTGAATATTCATGTGGAAATTGAACCACAACAATCTTTGGCCTGAATAATTCCAATGCAGATGGAAAAACCAGAGTGCCAGAATTTGGGGACTCTGCTTCCTCTGCTTCCTCTGCTTCGCACCACATGATACTGTTAGTATTTCATTTTTTAAACGAGACAGGGCCAGCATGACCATCAGTACTTTGTCCTTGGAGGCAGTTTCACCAGAGGAAGTCAAGATAAGGACTGAAGTTCCTTCTATGTGGATGATAAAGAAGGGCCTTGAGAAGATAAGTTATTCAAGGAGGGGGATTTACTTAAGAGATCACTAACATGTGACCTTGAGTGGAAAAAAATGGGAGTGGGGTGGAAGGAAGCTAGCTGGGGGAAAGGGGAATGGTTGTCAGAGGGGGGAGCTTGAGAGATGTTTCTCCCCTTCTTTCTTCCCTCAGTACACTCTTCTCCTTTTTTCCTTAACAATCCCCCATAATTCTAAAACGATTCTGTTGTTGTTAGGTGCCATCCAGTTGAGTCCAACTCATAGTGACCCTATGTACAACAGAAGGAAACACTCTCCAACATTTTGCCATGCCCGGCATGATGTCAGTCCTTCTCTGCTGTTCATAGGGTTTTCAATGGCTGATTGTTTGGGGATTGTGTTGGGAGTGGGCTGCCAGGTCCTTCTTCCATTTTTGTGGTTCTGGGGATTGAACCCAGGGCCTGCAAGAGAGCAAAGCAGCACTCTACCAACTGAGTTAAACCCCAGGCCAAAAATGATCTTAGGAAGAGTTAAAGAAATAGGTGTGGGCTGAAGGCTTTAGGAGCTCTACAATTGATCAATAAATATATTTATCATCACTAATAACTATGAGAGAAGGACCCGGTAACCCACTCCCCAAACCAATCAGCCATTGAAAACCTTGCGAATAGCAGAGATGCCTGATAATAGTACTTCGTCTGTTGTACATAGGGTCACTATGAGTCAGATACCAACTCACCAGCACCCTGCAACAATAACCATGGAAATAGCAATCAAAACCAATGTTACAAGTCCTCAGGAGCATTTTAAGCAGCTGAGGGATATAATCTCAATTTACACCAAATAAGGAGACCTTACAGTTGTAAATTGGGAGAAGGACCTGGCAACCCCCTCCTAAAAATCAATCTGCCATTGAAAACCCTATGAACAGCAGAGAAGCACTGACAATAGTGTTTCCCCTGTTGTACAGAGGGTCGCTATGAGTGGGATACCGACTTGACGGCACCTAACAACAACACAACAACAGTTGTAACTTGCTGGATATGCCTCAAGATGTAAATAATTCTGACTTGGGTTGATTTTTTAGTGATTGTGAAATAATACTCTTCTACAACAACAATCCAACAAAAGCTGCAGGATTTCATAAAAGCAGAGAGCCAAGATTTATTGAAATCACAACTCAAGACAGTCTTGTGAGGTGATAGTCCTTTTCCTTTGCGATTGGTCATTTGGAGATTTTGCTTGAAAAATCAGAGCTGATAAGCAGCATTGAGTTTTGCCAGAGGAAAGGATCCAGCTCCTATGTTGTCCAGACCCTTCTGTTTGCCACACTTGAGACTCCCTCCCACAACCCCACTGCTCCACCAGGTCCTCCCCTGAGCATCTACTAGAGTCTGAACAAGAGAGCTGATAAGCCATCCAAACTCAGATACCTTCCTTATTAGCAACTCTTCTTTTCTCACCAGTCAAAATTGGGATCTGGAGGTATAGCTAAGAGGCTGGGTTCCCTCTGTAATGTGTTGCAGAAAAATTTACATCAAAAGTTAAGATGTTATAATGTTTGCCTAACATGTAACTGGGCTGGGATTTAGCTCAGTGGGTAGAGCGCTGCGCTGCAGTCTCTGAGGTCCTGAGTTCAATTCCCAGCACCGCAAAAATGGGAGAAGGACCTGGCAACCCACTCCCAAGGCAATCCCGAAACAATCAGCCATTGAAAACCCTATGAGGGTTGCTATGAGTCAGATACCAACTTGACGGCACCTAACAACAACAACAACATGTAACTACTAGAACGTAATGTTTCTTGTTTAAAACTTATACATTCCATCCTGTAGATCACCTCCTGTCTCCTTGCTTCTTATCTGCCTGTCTCCACCCTGTAATCTGCTTCCCAATTTCTGATAACGGCCAAACTCAGTCTATTGAATGTACTCCCCACCCTGTAATCCACTTCCCGATTTATTGTTTCATGTAGATGTTACCTGCCTATTTCCATGGTAACAAGCTTAACTCACCTACACATGATCATGCAGGCTGTGCACATGTAGTTCCAACTGACAATCCCCACCCTGTAAACTATAACCCCAGGAGAACTGGAGTTCTGGGTCAGTCCTGAGAAAATCCATTTCTGTGGGTTGGCCTTGCCATAGAAGTACATTTTTTATTGGAAATTTTTAATGTACATCTTAATAGGATTCATTCTGACATACTTTTCATTGTGACATTTCCATATATGCATTTTGTTGTACATTATACAGAAAAGTTCCCCCTTAACCTCTTGTGCGCTTCCTCCCCCGTCCCCCCCCACCAAAGACTTCTCTTCCATTTACTTGTGTTTTTATGGTAATATTTTTCTATATAGCCTTGGGTTCCAATTCTGTTTAAGATAGAAACTTTTTCTGTAGTGAACTTTTTTTATATTGTCAGTACTATTACATGAATTTTCTAGTCCATCTATAATAATACCATTCTTAGCTTTTTAAAAATTATGTTCTAACCTCTGCATAGGATTTTTTCCTTCTTATAATTTTGACTCAGCTCCCACATATGAGTGAGAACATGTGGTATTTCTCTTCCTGAGCTTGTGTTCGTTCGCTTAAGATAATTTTCTCCAATTCCATCCATTTTGCTGCAAATGGCATGATTTCATTGTTTTGATTGCTGAGTAGTATTCCATTGTGTATATGTACCATAGTTTTTTTAATCCATTCTTCTCTTGATGGGCACTTTGGTTGATTCCATATCCTTGCTATTGTGAAAAGTGCTGCAAGCAACATTTTTTATAGTACCCAACTCCTGAGTCTCTCGAAGTACTTTTGATTTTCTCACGCCGCTTCAATGAAGCTGGAACAGCTTAGCATCATCTAAGAATGGAAATATTCGAGATGGAATGTTCACATGACCCCTTCACCCATCCCTTGTTGAAGGGTAGATTTTATTCCCTATGCTGGCGGGAGTTTCCTTTTCTCTCCCGTCTTGGGCTTCTCTGATTCCACTCGGAGAGATGTATCAGTTGAGACTTGAACTTGAAGTTTCTGCATCTCAGAAACACCATAAGGCATGGTTCTTGTGCTTCGGTCCATCCATATCCTACTCCCAAAGTGACAGCTTTGCAAAATGTCAGAGACACAAGAAGAGCAAAGGTTACCCCTTCCCCTGGGATTCTGGCAGACCCTGTGGAAATTGTGGAATAGCTCTGTGCATAAAGGGGGAAAATTCTGGCATTGCGATCTTTAGGGATTCTCTGACCATTTTGGGGGCAGAATTAACACAGGAGGTTTGCAGGATTTCACCAGCCACCAGCACCATGACTGTCAGGGAAGTCCACCAACACATTTAAACCAAACAGCAGGACCACGCAGACGCACGGGCCAAACCTCCTCTCTTGGGCTTCTTTTATAAACTGCAGTGGTAGCTTTGGCCTCAAGCTCTTGCAACTTACAAGCTGGGGTTTATGGCTGGCAGGGAGGACCACAAATAGAGGCCTTGTCTTGAAATTCCCATTTGCGTCCGCCCAGGGGCTATTTGGTACCACGTAGATAGGTACAGGCTGGGCGCCAGCGCCACATGCCTGTTCCCAGCTGTGGATTATGATGTCTCAGCAGCTGTCTTTCATCGCAGTTCCCAAGCTTTGCCAACACGAATCCCTTTGGGAATATCCCCGCAGTCACACTGTGCGGTTTGTGTCGGGGGGAACAATGCCCACGATGCCCCCGCCACCCACACTCCTGGCTGTGAATGCACTGCAGTCAGCAGCCCAAGGGAGAGGTCAGGCTGACAGGGGAGACTGCGAGGCTGCAAACCCCAAGCCCCTCGGCAGGAGCAGCAGCCAAAACAAGATACCCCAGTTCTCCCTGTCATCTGTGCAAACTCGGAGATGTTAACTGAATCCGGAGAAAGGATGAGTGCCCAGAACGGATGCCTTCTAGGCTGGGGCATCTTGCTAATGTGTCTGTGACCAACCATCACAAGGACTTTCAGTGCTAAAGGTGGGAGAGTCCCAGGCAAACTGGGACAAAGGGGTCATCTTACCTAGAGGTGCTCACACCCTCTGTCATCTTTCCTATAAAGCCCCCAGGCATAAATACTTGGCACCCCTATTGCACCCTGGAAAGGTCAGCGCTCTCTGCATTGTCTGCAAAGAGCACTGAACAGCTCTGGGTTGTAGGCTATCCCAGCACTTCTGAATCCATCCCCCTGCAGGGGAGGCACTGGCAGCAGCAGCCTGCTGAAGACCATGGCAGGTACAAAAAGGTAGTAGGAAAGCATGCTGAGTGGGAAAAGGGATCCCTGGAGGTCTGTGCAGAGCCCCAGAAGTGTCCTCTGGGCCCATTGTCAACCCATTTTGCAGACAGCTCAGGGAGATACTGTTGTTGTTGTTGTTGTTGTTAGGTGCCGTCAAGTCAGTATCCAACTCATAGCAACCCTCGTAGGGTTTTCAATGGCTGTTTCGGGATTGCCTTGGGAGTGGATTGCCAGGCCCTTCTCCCTTTTTTTTTTTTTTTTTTTTTTTTTGCGGTGCTGGGAATTGAACTCGGGACCTCAGAGACTGCAGCGCAGCACTCTACCAACTGAGCTAAATATTGGGAGATACTGAGCTACTAGGTAATTTGCCCAATGTGAAAGAGCTTTGGCTTTAGACACCTTGATTGCCAGCTTCTGCCCTTAGAACTGTGAGAGAGGAAGTAAGCGTTGTTCTGGACCACCCAGTGTGCGGTACTCTGTTGTTATAGCCACAGGAAACTGACCAGAGGGATCTGTGGTCATGGGCTTGAGGGTGCGGCTGTGAGGGTCCTGGGCAGCCAAGGGAAATTTTAGCCCATGGGGACAGCAAGGGCAGCTGGTGAGGGCTCAGAGTTCACTCTCCCCTCTCCACCCTCCCCCGTGTCCTGATGTCAAGGTCAAGCACAGTCACTACTGGAGTAACTCTGCAATCCGCCCTTGTTCTCTAAGCAAACCCTAAATTGCTGCTTTCCCTTCTGAGCCTACAGAAGACATAATAGAAACCCACACTCCCTGTGGCCTCCTTTCTTGGTGTTTCCAAGTGAGGCATCTTCCTGCACCAGTAAGAGCTTAGCAGGTAGAGTGCTGCTCTGTGCTCTCTGAGGACCCGGGTTCGATCCCCACCACCGCAAAAATGGGAGAATGACGTGGTAATACACTCCCGTTCCAATCCCCAAACAATTAGCCATTGAAAACCCTGCGAGGGTCGCTATGAGTTGGACCTGACTTGACACCACCTAACAACAACGACAAAGCTGAAAAGGAGACTTGGAATGCCAGGCACTGTGTGGGACATCTCTGTCCTCCCATATGGCACCCCATTCCAAGTCATCAGGCTTAGGGATTCCATCAAGACACAGGACACCCAGTGACAGGCTGGGCTCCTTATAATGTCAATCTTGATAGGGAAGTCATGGCCCCTGGAGGGAAGATGAGGCTGCCAGATAAAATGATAGTCATGGACAGGTGTTAGTGGTAGTGCCAAATGCTTCTGTTAAGTAAGTAAAGCAGCGAGGATACATATGCAATTAAAAAGAGAAAAGAAAAAAAGATGTCAAAATGCCTGTATTTCTGACTATTGAATTATAGTTACATAAGATGTAATCACTGGCACATCCATTCTGAAGAGGGAAGACGGTGATTGGTTTCGCAACATTGTGAATGCTGTACACTTAAAAATGGTATGCATATTTTTAAGATGTAAAAAAGAATAAAGAAATTATCACTGGGGAAACGGGGAAAAGTACGTGGGAATTTTCTGTACTCGTTGTGCAACTTGTCTGTGAGTCTAAAATGATTTTAAAATAAAATTTAAGTTGGGCATGGGGATGCGTGTCTGTAACCCAGCAACTCAGGAAGCTGAGGCAGGAGGATCATGAGTTCAAGGCCAAAGACAGCCTGGACAACTTAGTGAGAGCTTGTCTCAAAATAAAAAATAAAAAGGGGGTTAGGGGTATAGCTCAGTGGTACATTTGTCTAGCATGTACGAGGCCCTGGGTTCAATCTCCTGGTACTGCAAAAATAAAAACAAAATAAATAGAATAAAAGTTAAAAATAAATAAATGAACAAACCATACAAAGGCATAACAACCAAATGTATTTATAAATACATGGGGAAAAATTTCAAGAGGATACTCAAAATCTCTTAGGTCATGGACTTGGGGTATAACTTTTATTTACTTATTTCCACTTCTTTGAGATTGCAAAATGCAACTATATAACATAAATATGGGGGGAAGAAATTATTTATGAAGTCCCCTGCTATGTGTCTTGTAACACATAAAAATGTGACTCTCTTTTTCATATTCAAGGACCAAAACAGAGTGGTATCTTAAGATCTGCAGCAGCCAAGTTCTGATCCTGGTAACCAGGAAGTGGAGGCAGAAGGATCATGAGTTTGAGGCCAGAGGCAGCCTGCGGAACTTAGCAAGACCCTGACTCAAAAAGTAAAAAATGGGCTGCGGGTGCAGCTCAGAGGTCGAGCACTTGCAAAGCTTGCACAAAGCCCAGGGTTCAACCCCCCAGTACCTCCCGCAAAGGATCTTCGACAGCTGTCACAATGCCTAGTGAATTATGGACATAATGATTTTCTGTTGAAGAAATTAAAATCCCCTTCCCCATAGTCAGCAGTGAGATGAAAGCCAGGCACAGCCATTACTGGTAAGGGAAATGAAGGCCCTCCAGTAAAACTGATGTCATATTCTGGTCAGGGAGGAATGTCCCCGCCATATGCAAACTAGTGGCCTTGACACCGGCAATCGGGAACTTTTCTAGAAAAGTTCAACCGCAGTGTGAGGGCTCTAATGCCTTTTACAAGACTCCTCTGTCTCTTTCTATCACACTTCCCCCAGCCCATCCCAAAACTGCAGAGAAAGAGAAGGAAAGTCATGTGGCAAAGCTGGAATGAAAATTCTTGTCATCCTGCTAGCTGGGTGGTAGCTCAGTTGGTAGAGCGCTGCGCTGTAGTCTCTGAGGACCCGAGTTCAATTCCCAGCACTGCAAAAATGGAAAAAGGGCCTGGCAATCCACTCCCAAGGCAATCCCAAAACAGTCAGCCATTGAAAACCCTATGAGGGTTGCTAGAGCCGGATACCGACTCAACGGCACCTAACAACAACAGCAACACCTAGCACCTCAGCATGAGACCTTACTTGGAAACAGGAGTCTGTTATAGACTGAAAATTTATTCTCCTCCCCCCTAAAAAAATAACCTCCTGTTTTGGAGCCCTAACCCCTAGGATCACCCACATGTCTGTCAGCTTGTCATGTTTGTGTATTGCTGAGATGCTGAAAGCTATGCCACCACTATTTCAGATACCAGCAGGGCCACTTATGGTTGACAGGTTTCACCTGAGCTTCCAGACCAAGACAGTCTAGGGAGAAGGACCCAGCAGCCCACTCCCAAAATAAATTAGCCATTGAAAACTTTATGAATATCAGGGATGCACTGTCAGATATAGTGGTGGAAAATGAGCACCCCAGGCTGGAAGGCATTCAAGAAAAAAATAGGGAAGAGTTGTCTCTTCAAAGTAGAGTCAACCTTAATGACAGGAATGGAGTAAAGCCCCTGGGGTCTCCTTTTGCTGATATGGTACACTCAAAATGAAAAGAAATATAGTGGCTGTATCAGTGGGCTTAAACACAAAAAGATTATGTACATGGCACAGTATTGTGTAGCCTTTTATTATGTTGTATGTAGGGTCACTATGATTCGGATTCAATTTGACAGCACGTAACCAGCTAACTAAACTAATCCCTAACATAATCATTGGACTGGGATTTAGTTCAGTTAGTAGAATGCAGCTCTGCATTCTCTGAGGTCCCGAGTTTGATTCCCAGCACTGCAAAAATGGGAGAAGGACGTGGCAATCCACTCCAGAGTTAATCCCGAAACAGTCAGCCATTGAAAACCCTATGAGAGTTACTATGAGTCAGATACGATTCAATAGCACATAAGAACAACAACAACATAATCACTAGGTTATAGGACCTGTGGGGAGAAATTAGGTTTGGATCATGTCATAAGAATGGGGCCCTCGTGATGGGATTAGTGCCCTTTTGAGAAGAGGAAAAGGTGAAAGCTTTCTCTCTTTATTCTGAGTGGTCATAGCAAGAAGATAGCCATTTGTGAGCCAGCAGCAGGAGGAGAGCCTGCCCATGCCAACACTCTGACTATGGACCTCCTGGTCCCCATGTAGTCTGGGCCATTTTGTTATGGCGGGCAACCTGATTAAGACAAGGTTTAATTATAGAGGTTATTAAGTTATGATGAAGTCTTTAGGGTGGACCCTAATCCGACATGACTGATATCCTTACCAAAAGAGAAATTTGGACCCAGAGATAGACACACACAGAAGGAAGATGCGATGAAGGGGGACTACCACCAGAAGCTAGGAGAGAAACCTGCAACAGATTCTCCCTTATGGCACAGAGGAGGAACAAACCCTGCCCACACCTTGACTTTGGCCTTCCAGCCTCCAGGCCTGAGACAATACATTTCTATTTCTTAAGTGCCAGTTTATACTACTTGGTCACTGCAGCCATAGAAAACCAGCCTTCAATCACATCTTCCAAGCCAGAGGTTTCCACACAAATCACTTCTGGCCTGGAGAGGGCAGGTTCAATATCTTTGGATCAAGCCTTCTTTAAAGTCTCCTTCCCACGCCCAAATCTGAACTAGCCATTTTTTCTCCTGTACCTTAAAGACATAAATTTATCACGTGTATTCCTCCAGCCTTTTTATTTTCAAGCATGTGGCTCACATGTTCAAACAAACTGGCTCCTAACACTAACACCTATCTTAAACCCTCTCTGCCAATTCCAGCTCCTCAAAGCCGGAAGCACAGACCATGGGATTTGATGGCCATAAGAACCCAAGGGTAGAAGGATTGTATGACCCTGTAGGGACCTTTCCAAACAGCTGGTTATACAGTCTTGCATGACTCCAGATTGGGGTGCCAGATTCCTACCTGGGAGGCATGGATGGGACCCCAAACTCACAGCTTGTGGCCTGGCACATAATCAAGGAAATTAACACCCATATGCCACAATGGGGAGAGAGTTGGTGGGTACAAATGGGATCATGAGCTCCAACTCTATGTGGCTTAGCAATGCGAAATCCTACAATACTAACAACCCCAAGATGAGGAGATGGGGGAGAGAAGGGACCAATAGAGATGGCAGATGGATGTGGGGACATAGGAGCCCTTGAGCATGGCTTAAACACAAAGCTGCAGCTGATAAATGCCAAACATTAAGCTTGAGACAGGAGGAGACTGAGCTATGCTCTGTATTCTTGCAAAGGGGTGAGCATGTCGGCCTAGGGTTATTGTGGAGCCATGGAGGGCCATTAAGCAGGAAGTGCTTAATTATGTAACGAAGCAATTAATTATGTAGCCAGTTCATGTTACCAAGAGCAGTGGCCAAGCTCAGTGGCCAGTTACAGAGGATGGATCTCAGGAGCCCAGTCAGATGGGCATTGACACAGGTTTGACCAGAGATGACGGAGGCCTGTGTTAGCTATGGAGGGGACAGACTTCAGTGCAGGGACAGAAAAGAACATGGTCCTGAGTCTTGTTGAAGGTGGGGGCTCGGGGAGACCAGGACCCGGTGTGCTGGTCAGAATTCTGGCTCAGGGGCCCCTGGGAGAAGCAGACAGAGAACACAGAGAAGAACAGATCTGAAGGGGAGATAGGTAAGCCTCGCTCCACACATGTTGGCTTTGAGGTGCCTTTGAGGTATCTGAAGATTTCCAACCAGAAAGCAGATACCACATCGGAAGTTCAAGGGGACAGGGGTGTTCACAACTTTGGCTTGTAGATAGGAGAGCAAAGACTGAAAATGAGTTAGGTAGCTGGGGAGGGAGACCCCAATATCCAGGACACTTAAGAGAAAGGAGCCCAAAGGAATGGTGAGGGGGAGGGCAACGGATTCCACACTACCTGTTGTTGTTGGTAGGTGTTGTAGAGTCATGTCTGACTCATAGCGACCCTCATAGAGTTTTCAATGGCTGACTGTTTCAGGAGTGGACTACCTCAGGAGTGGATTGCCACATCCTTCTCCTATACACTACTGCCTAGTGGAGCATTTCTGGAGGGACAGTGTGTTGGTCAGCTCTGGGTGTGGTGACAAATACTATAGGCTTGATGGCCTAGGGGCTGAGATTTAGCTCAGTTGGTAGAACGCAGCTCTGCAGTCTCTGAGGTCCCAAGTTCAATTCTCAGCACCACAAAAATGGGAGAAGGACGTGTCAATCCACTCCCAAGGAAATCCCGAAACAGTCACCCATGGAAAACCTTATGAGGGTCGCTATGAATCAGACACAATTTGACAGCCCCTAACAACAAAGCGGCCTAGACAACATACTTATTTTCTCACAGTTCTTGAGGCTGCAAGTTTGAGATAAAGGACCTGGCAGTTTGGATTCTCCTGGGCTCTTTCCTTGGCTTGCAAATGGCCATCTTCTCACTGTGTCTGCACATGACCTGTTCTCTGTAACACACATCCCTGGTCTTTCTCAATAGTGTCTGTCTGTCTGTCTTTCTGTCTCTCTCTCTGTCCCCCACCCCCACCATGTAAGGACCCCAGTCCTATTGCATCAGGGCCCCATGGTTATGATCTCATGTAAGCTTAATTACCTCCTTAAAGAACCTATCTGCAAAAATAGTCACATGGGAAATTAGGGCTTCAACGTATGAATGGGCGGGGGTGGGGCAGGACACAATTCAGTCCATGATGGATAAAGTACAGTAAAAGAAATGAAAAACATTCATTACATTTAACAATGGGGAAGGTCCTGGTGACACCAGACAATGATTTCAGTGAAGCCTTGGAGGAAGGAACCTGAATGCAACCGTACAAGACGAATTGGACAATGTTAACAAAAAAAAAATGGTGGTAGCAATTTTGATTTCAATATGTTCAATTTCCACATCTTCAATAGGTTTGGGTCCGTGGGGATGAGAAGAAGATGGAGAACAGGTTCACTCTGGAATTGTGTTGGGTCAGGCTAGGGCAGTCCTGGAGTGGCTTGCCATTTAGGGAGTCTCTGAAATAAAGCTTTTTGGTGAACTTCCATGGGTGCCCCCTTGCTGAGTGACATGTAGTCCTTCTAAGGACAGAAGAAATTTCTAACTCTCTGTGCCATGACTGTCTGTCCACTCACTGAAGTGGAGTACTCTCTGCCCAAAGAGCGTCCTATGAGGCATGTGGAAATCAAAGACTTATTTTAGTCGGAACTCATCCTAGAAACTAGAAGAGCATGTTGCTTCATGTGTTTTTAAAAAACAGAGCAGAATCAGGAGCAAAGAGTTTTCACTTTGGTACAAAGTAGAACAAAGGGCAAGTGGGACATTGGGCATGGTAAAGCAACATTTGGAGAAAAAGCCAAGAACAGATGGCAAAGACAAGAGCTGGCGATTGTCACAGAAGGTTTAAGGGGGAAAGGAGATGGCTCAGCCATGGAGCACAAAGGAGCCGCCTTATTCACCAGAGCAGGGGAAACGGTGAAAAGGTCATGGTGCTGGGTGGTGAGTTGGGAGTGGAGTGGCCGACGTGTTACATTCAGATGGAAGAGAAATTGAACACCAGGGAAATTCTGTGAAAACTTGCCAAGGACTGTGAATCATGAACTTAAACTAAGAAGTCTTGGCATTTGCTCCGATTCTTCAAGGGAGGCTTTGCAAAAAATGAAAAGCACACGTGTTTCTGAGAAAAATGGTAACTGATCACGGAACATGGTGTTTCTGTTATGACCCAGAAGCAAAGCGTCAACGTTTGCCACAGAAAGCTTCCACGTTATCCCAAGATTTAGGGAAAATAACCATTTCAAAACCAAAAGGGAAGAGAAGTCTAATTTGTTTCCTTCACATCAGTAACACTGTTCAATCCACCCTACAAAGGCACGGCTGATCACATTATTCAGTGTGCAAGGACTAGAGTGATTGGTAAATGTTAAATAGATCTTTTAAAAAGAAATATGGCTATGATTCGCTTCTCAGAAATAAAGATGCTTTAGCTTGCAGCTTACTCACTGTCACAAAGTCTTTGGTGAAAGATGTTATTTAATGCGCTTGATTACCAATCTATTTCACCAGGTATAGTTCCGGATGACTTCCAGTTGTTAATATATTTTTAAAATCCACTCTCAAAGGAATTGGATTTGCCACTGTTAGTAACAGTCAAAAGTACATGATGAAATAGGGTTCCTTGGAGAAGTAG